>RJWM01004101.1:0-105006 GCA_004363535.1 Dasyprocta punctata
GAGTGCTAAGTTTTCATAATTCTGCACACTACTGTTTCCCTCTTCAGCACTCCATTAATTCAACTCTGCTAATAAAGACCTTTATATTGCCATTTTATGCACTCAACCTATCATTTTGAATAAAGTAGACTCACAGTTAGGATTTTACTTTATATTAATCCACTTTAAGACATGCTCTCTGGGTATGTTCTGCATCTAAATGAGGTGACAGCCTTACCAAAAATGTTAGCAATTCATATAAGCTGAGGGAAGTTAGATTTTAAATATCATTTTTGTTTCCCTTCTGACCTTTCTTCCTAGCCAGCTGCAATAACTAATTTTGTTTTCCTTCTGACAAGTTTCTTATAAAATGCTTTCCCCATTCTGTTGAATAGTACATTTATCTTAATTTCAGCCTCAAATTCTCACTTGAACAATATTCCATTTCTTTATGAGAGTCTACCTGTGTTGGTGGGCCAACATGCTCTTTAGCTCACCTCGCAGTAGTTACTCCAGATAACCACAATAAATGCAAAAACATGGACCATGTTCTAGTCTATCCACATATTTCTTGTAGAAATTTATGATTTACTTTATTAAAATTCATAAAGTCCTCAATTAAAATTCAAAAGCCTCTCTGAAGAAAACATTATATTAAATACTTAAATGCATATTTTGTATGAGATTCCAAAAAACAACAGACATGTTTTTTTACTTCAGGCCTTACATGAGATTTTAAATTAAACATAAGCTCCATGAATATACATATAGTTTTGGGAAAGTAGAACAAACAATAATTTCCACATTTCTGAAATTCACTTCATCATTAAAAAGAAGAAACAAAGAAAATTAAAGAAAAGAAAGACATCCCTGAAGAAGAACCCCAAAGCAATTAAAATTTAACTAAATATCAGAGGGTTTTGTGAATTTTTCTCTGTGCTCAAAGATGACATTTCTTATATAATGTATGCAAGTAAAGTTAGAATTTTGAAGTATTTTACTGTGATCTATAAACCCTACTCAAATCTCTTCTGATCAGGGGAAAATAAATATAAAACACTCATCTGGAGATGGATTAACTAAATATGTCTGGGAAGCAGAAAAAGGGGATCAAACCCACCAAACTTTTTAAAGATTATTTCTTTCAAACTTAAAATAAAGCACAAATCAATGATTAGGTGGTACTGGGAGGTATGAGATTGGAGGGGAGGAAGATTGAAGGAGAAACCCAGCAACTCATGGTTCTTGCACTGCATGACTGTGAAATTGAAAAGAGTTGAAAGACTCTGCCAGTGAAAGAAGAGGGATACATTTTTCCAGAAGTTGATACTCCATTTAATTAAGAATCAATCTATATGTTATGCAAATTTACTCTCCATTTATTTGTGCCAGAGTAAAGGAAAACACTTGAAAGAGCCCCCACACACACTGTCACCATATTGCTTAGATATTTCTTATACTATCTTATAGAACTAAGAAACATATTCCTTTAAGCAAAGATTCCAGGTGATAGGCAGTTTTGTGTTTTTAAATTGCTGTAATTATTTACTAGTGATTTCTAGTGCACTCATATCAACACAGATATAAACACACAGTGAGAAAAAGAACCAACATACTTTAACATGAAAAGTGTGAAAGAAATGTGTATTTCATATAGTATTTGTCACTCATCTGTGTTTTTCTGTAAGACATTAACATAGTGAGAATAGAGAGAGGATCAACAAGTACTGAGAATTATTTTAAGAAATTACAAGTGAGAAAATGCATGCAAAGAGAAGGGCAATCATTTGTGAGTATGCAACCTGTAATAGATAACAGGTTAGATAACTTTGTTTTGATTTTTCTCTGTAGATTTGGTAATTCCTATAAATAAATAGGTAGTTCACTCAATTAAGTTGTTTGGAATAAACTAATAACAACCTAAACAAGATATTTAATGAACTGATGCTATGCACCGAATGATTGTTTTACTACATCTTTCAAGAACTGAATTAAGAGAATCTATCTTATTTCTAAGATAGTGCTTATGGATGTCTTTGGTTTACTCATTTATTCTTATTACAAGCACCTTCTTAGTGTGAGAAACTATTCCAAGTACTGGATATTGAAAATAAGACCAGAGGAAATAACAGCCTTTTCTATGAAGTGTCACTCAGCCTGATGTGACGGACACTGAACAGACAAATAAACCGGGTATGCCCACACCTCTGCAATATTCCTAATGTGTTCATATCCACCTTCACCAAGCTGAGCCTTATTTCAGATTTTCAAAATGCACCATGCCACAAGGGACCTAACTTCCAAAACTATAATAATCGTCACATAGCTCTCTCACTTCCATGATGAGGTTAATTCCTCAGTATTTCAGTTTTCTCGGTGCTATTGTGAAAGTTACTGTTTCACCAATGTCTCTGGGTGAATTTGTTATTGCTCTCCAGGAACACTATATTTGAATGTTGACTTTGTAACCTGTTGTCCTACTGAATTTGGTTTTTAATTTTAGAAGTCTTTTGGTAGAATTTTTGAACTCTTTTATGTAGAGAATCATATTATCTACAAATAATGATAATTTAACTTTTATATCCATTTCCCTTTTATTTCTTCTTCTGATCTAATAACTCAGGTTAATGTTTCAAGGACTGTATACAATAGGAGTGGTGATGAACATCTTGTCTTATTCCCGATTCTAGAGGAAAGCATTCAGTTTTTCTCCATGGAAGGTGATGTTGGGCATTGGTTTGTTCTAGAAGTTTTTTAATTGATGTAAGCTTGTTTGTTGATTTTTGCCACTTCTTGTGCAATTGGGGTTCTGTTTTAAAAAAAACCCTCTTTGAGCTGTTTTTTACCCTTGCATAGTATTTATTATAGATTTTGGATCATATATACTTTTCCATTTCTTACACTAGGGAGACAATATGGTATTTACACATGTGGGTTTGATTTATCTCACTTATGAGTATGGTCTCAAGTTGTGACCATTTACTTACAAAAGTCTCAATGCAATCTTTCTTAATAGCTGAGTAGTACTCCATTGTATAAAAATATCACATCTTTTTTATCCATTCTTTGATTGATGGGCACTTGGGTTGTTTCCAAAATCTGGCTATTACAAATTGGGTTGCTATAAACATGGGTGTACAGATAATAAATACTATATAAGGGTAAAAAACAGCTCAAAGAGCAAAAGTAATTGGGAAGGGAAAAGGCGGAAAGAGAAAGGGGAAGAGGAAAAGATATAAACCTGTATATATGTATACGTAAGATAACTAAAATGAACACACTGCTGAATGTATTCGTTATTGAGAAAGAACAGTTAATACGAATATGATTAGATCAATTTTACACGTCTATATCTGTTAATGTAAGTAATCCTTTTAAAGATAACAATATGCAATATTGCAACCATTGTCAAGTTTCCATCACCCGGTTTTGTAAACCTGCAATGTTACTGTTGTGCATTTACTCTAGTCATTCGTTTGTCTCTTTTGCTTGTTGTCTTTGTTATATATGTCTTTTTCTTTCTTTCTTTTTTCTTCGCAAAAAAAAAAAAAACACTTTCCTACACCTATGATTTCAGGTACTTTACTTATTTTTGTCTTGCAATACATTTGATATGGCTACCACTACACTGAAGAAATAATGTGTATCACATCTGTTGCTTTTCTCCTTTCTTATTGAGATTGCACTTTTCAAGTTTATTTAGTAAAGTATTCCTTCCGAGCTGCAGTTATTTTGAGACTAGAAAAATGTATAATGTGAGAGACAGTAGGATCTAATAAAAGTTTGTAAAATAATTACTATAAAACAGACAATTAATTATTAACAAATGGAAAAAATAACAATAAAAGATGATCTAATACTTGTTGAATATCCCGAGTGTGGTGGGCAGTTTAGAATTTATAGTAGTTTGCTATTCTTCAAGAAAAACTTTGTTGTTTTTGGATATTTTGAAATACAGACCAGATAAATAAACAAGATTATGCAATAAATATTTGCAAAATGTAGATATAACCTATACTTTTCTGTGCTCAAAGACAGAAAAGCTTCTTCTTTATAATGTTTAAGAGAACATGGACAGATTCCCTCAGGATACAGCTGTATATTTGAAAAGTTCACAAGAACAACAACAACAAAAAATGTGCAGACCGAGGGAAAACCGTGAGTATATATGATACAGCTAGATCTAGGTATCAACCAACTGCCTAAATCATGAGACTAAAACCTTCTAACTAACTTCATTGGGAAGTAAGAAAAACTACTGCTCATTCCACTCCAAGAGAAGAAATTATCTAAATTGAAAAATCAACCTGATCTTGCCAAGGGAGAATAAAGAATGGTTTACTACCACCTGCTGATTTCTTTCACTTTTGCTCAATGCTTATTTTGAGTTTTCTATTAATACAAGTTCATTTTAAAAGGATAACTTAGGGAGATGATACAGTCTTTGAAATAACCAATTTTTGGTAGGTTTAGAATTGATTTATAACATGGAAATTGACCAGATGAATCAGGAGTAAGAAAGAGACTGTGTTGTTCTGGGAATGGAAAGGTCACTGATGGAAAGCATTTACATGCTGATGGATGATCTGTAGATTGCTGTGAGGAAATTTTTTTCAGAATTGTCAATGCTTGAATAAATAAATAGATAAGTAGCAAGAGTCAGGGACAATGATTCAGAAATAATGGAGCTGTGGAGAAAGAAGTAGATTAAATATAGAATTGAAGTACAGGGAAATTAATAAAAATATATGTAATTAGACTTGAGCATGCCCTATTGTGCATAAGCATTTATTCATTTATTTCTATTGTCTTTTTTGTATTTCTTTTGACTTATTTTTGAAATGTGTGAATGTCTTTCTTTTGGGAAAGTGCTTTCCAAAGCTACAAAGTGGAACTTGCATGTCCCACCAATGCCCATGTATTGGAGGTCTGCTTCCCAGCCCATGATGCTATGAAGAGGTGGAACTCTTAGAGGTAGAGCCTATTGGAAGGAAGTTGGATCATCATAGGGGCTACCCTGAAGGAATACTGAAGCCAATGTCCTTCCTTTTCCCTCCTCATTCACTTTCTGGATGACATGAGGTTAATGAGCCTCCTTGAGCTTGTGCTTCAGCCATAATACAGTACTCTGCTATGAAGGCAAAGCAACATGAACAAATGACTGTAGACTAAAACCTCTGAAACTGTGAATCGAAGTAAACCTTTCTTCCTTTTAAGCTATGTCGGGTACTTTGCAACAGTGATAAATTACTAAAACACTTAAAGTAGAACAACAGACATTCCATGACTTTCTCTCTTTTGTGTATTTAGGTCATCAGAATAGATGTTTTTGAATGAAAATTCATTATCCATGAAACATAGTAGTAGTTTTCAACAGGTAACACATGGGATTGCATTATATTTTTCTCCAAACAGTGCAATTACTTATGTAGTCTGAGGTCTCAGATAAGGGAAGTCGTGATTTCTGTGTGATCATGGTGGAATTAGACTTCTTGTAATGGGAGAAAACAAAACTTTACAAAAGGTGCTGGTGGGAAGGCAGATCTACCAAGTAGGCAAGCTACGTGAAAACTTGAGGTGTCATGAACTGCCTAACTAGAATTATAGAGGATGTGGGAAGCATCACTCCATGGTTTGCTTGAGCTATTTTTGGCATGAAGTATTTTATAAAGAAATAATGGAGATGGGCCAGGGATTTAGCTCAGTGGCATAATAGCCTGTCTGGCAGGCATGAGGTAGTGAGTTTGATCTCCAGAGGAAAAAAAAAGGGATTACAAGGAGAAGACAATATAAGGAAGGAGGAGAAAGTAAATATGAAATCCTTCATACTGCAGTTCTAATAGTTCTTTACCTATTACATATTTCTCTTTGGCTTAGTAAGAGTGTGTAACACTCATTATATCTCATTTTTCTCACCTGGAAAATAAAATTTGATATTTTACATGCATTGCAACAGAGAACTACAGCAATTCATTCTCTATTCTCTGACACTTTGAAAATTATTAAAGAAGGCAAGGTAAATTTTGAAAAGAAAAAAAGAAACACGCATTACAGTCTGGTGAGCCAAACATGGGTTAGAATCTTCTGCTTCTGTCTGACTGGTTAAGTTAAACATGGAAATTTATTTAGATGTGTTAACATATTTTGATTCTGTTAAGAACTGATCAATCTGCTACCAAACATGATATATTAGACATAAAAAAGTCAGAGCTTAGAGTTACTACATTTTATGTTTCCAAATAAAATTTAGTAAATGAAACTTTGCTTTAGATAAATAATAAATAAATGTTTAGTATTTCTATTATCCAGTCTATCTTCTAACTTACTGGAATCTTCAGTTTGCACAATAGTTAGCAATTTTCCCGGCTTTCGCTTTTGTCTTTTTATTCTGGATATACATAGTTTTATTTTTCTCTATTATGTTGGAAAATTCAGCTGAACAAACTTGAAGTAAAACTCTCACTTTGAGGAGAAGTAATAGCATATAATTTTTCTTATGCCTACATTTTAATAGCTACTGCTTTGTCCCTTTAACATTAACTGCTCAAACTTCATACAAGTAGAACTAGTCACTGATGGTGATAAATAGTGAAAATGAGCCTCATATTGTAAGAATATTTAATCAGTGATACCCATGGTAGTACAGATAAATGCTGATGGAATTAAGCACTGGTCCTTCATTGGTCCTCATTTTCTCTTGAAATAATAGAATATTTCAGCTGGCGTTTACTTGTGCAGACGAGATGCGTAATTTACAAGAATCCCTTGAGATTGACATAGTTTTGTGATTAATTTCTGGTCCATTAAATATGAATTAAAGGGTCCCATGTTCGCTCTCAGAAACTTTCTTTTAAATATCAGCATAGATGTAACTGAATATTATAAAGTAATGTGAAATAAGTCAGCCACAGAAAGCAACTAGTATACAATTTCACCCATCTATTGAATCTAAAAAAAGCTGAGGTCATGGAAATAGAGAGTAGGACAGTGGTTATGAGAGATTGGGGAATATGTGAGAAGGGGAGAAAAATGAGAATTGGTAAATGGGTACAGAGTCATAGTCAGATAGGAAGAGTAAGTTCTTCTATCCTATCGCAGAGGGATTGGTTATCAGAACAATGTTCCATAATGAAATATAGCTAGCTGAGATGATTTGTGGTGTCCTCATAAAAAACGATGCTTGAGATGATGGATAAAATAATATCTGATCAAAGGGCAATGCATAAATGTACCAAATGTACACCATAAACTGTTAATAAAAATTAAAATAACTTGTTAATAAAAATGAAAAATCATCAATTTTAATAGAGATAGAGTCTCTAGATTTACTTTCTTCATCACTGCTTTGATTCTGTTACTTGAAATGTAGCTGCAGGCATCATGAGCATAAAGGCAAAAGCACATGTGCTGGAGTTCATACAACAGCTACTTGAAATAAATCTTTCTCTCTAACAACCTCATGAAGAAGAACCACAGTCTAAAAAAACCAATGCTTTGTTACTTAACCTGGATGCAAAAAATAAGCTGTGATGTGGCCATAATCATATTTGTAGGGTGTTTTTTTGTAATTTCTATAGAATAACCTTTATGTTAATACCTTTTACATTTTTCTTTATTCTGTCTATTATGGTTAATATATAGACCAGTTCATCTCAAGAGCTATAAATGCTAGTGTATATATAAATATATATATGACATAAAATACATCAGAAATTTAGACTTAAGAAAACACTACAAATTGATTAACTGATACATAATTCAGTAACAAATAAACTTCTTGGTCATTAAGTGATTTGGGACATTATAGCATCTTCAACTTATTAATTGACATCTTGAGAAAGCAAAATAATGCATAATGGAAAGAGTAGCAATTCTACTGCTTTTAATTTTCATAAACCTATGTATTTGATTCACATTTACATCTTTAGCAAATGAGTTTATTTTTAACCTAGTGAGTGATAAATTCCATTTCTGTTTTATTTTTAACCTAGTGAGTGATAAATTCCATTTCTATTTTCTTGCTGTTACCTAAAAAGTGTTGTACCCATAAACTACTTTGAACAAGAGGAGTCGTCTTACAGTAGAGAGTTTAGTCATTTCAGGATTTTACAACGTCCTTAAGAAATGAAACTGCCCCATCCTCCGTTTTTCTTGTTACTTGATTTGTCAACCAGAAGAAATCAGAGAAAAATAAATAATCTGTTTTCAGTAAGGAAACTGTGGAAGTGAAAGGAAAAGAGGGATCTGAGGAATTAGACCGCAACCTGCATACAGCATGGCTGACCTCACAGGCATCTGCGCAGTTTCACTACACAGCACTCTACTTTTACAGGTTCCCTGAGCTCAGTGAAAGGACTTGGTAGTGTTTTCATGAAAAATGAAATCCACATCTGCATTTCTTACCTGCACTCCACAGACCATGTTCTAGCTCTAAAAGCGTGTGTGTGTGTGTGTGTGTGTGTGTGTGTGTGTGTGTGGTGTTTGCATCACGGAATTTAGTAGCATGTCATCTAAAGAGGGAAATTCATGTAGCTGCTACAGTTCTCTGTAATAGTAGAAGCAACAGTAAAGAAGATATTTGAAATGAGACAATTTGATAAATATCTTAGTTTCAGATAATGGAAATCTTGTAAATAATTAGGGATTTAAAGGAACTGAGAAATAAATTACAGCTAATGAGTCATAGGGAGAAGCTGAATTATAGTCTATGAATATTCTATCATTTTGCAAAACAAATGATGTTCCAAGAGGCAAACATGGTTGATGTGATTCTTAGAAATATCACAAATTAACTCAGAATTTGTTAAGATTTTACTCGTAAAGACACAAATTGCATGCTGGGAATTTAGCTCAGTGACCCAGCACCTGTCTGGCAAGTGTGAGGTCCTGAGTTTGATTTCTGGTTATCTTCCACACCCCAAAAAAGAAAAAAAAAACTTAAGAGCTAATTTTATTAAGATAGAATAAATAGCATAAATGATAATTTTTAAACTACAATCCAACTAATAGCATAAATTGAAACAATGCAAAATCAGCTATTTATCACAACATGTAACATGTTTGAAAGTCAGAGTAACTTTGCTTTTCAAATTATGTAAACTCAGAAGAAATGAGGAGTGATACACCTGGAAAATGTCGACTTTTTTAAGTCAGAAAAAGATACATAAGATTATTAGGTGTTATAGTGTATCTTTTCTACTTATCAACCCTTCTATTTCTAGCTGTTTCAGCTTTTATTTGCCTTGTTTCTACTTGTCTCTGATGAAATTGTTTTAAAGTCTTATTTGTTGTGCAAAGTTGTTTGTTGTTGTTAATTTCATCTTCTCTTTCTATTCATATATTACCTGCACAAATTATTGCTGGATCCAACAATTAAAGTTGTGAGTTCTAATTTCAGAAGCGGTTAACTGTAGTGATTTGTGATCATAGTTTTGATAATGCAACTAGTAATTAATGTGCTAATGGGCTGTATTATTTCTTAAACAGTTCCTCTCTTTTCAGCCAGTCATGGTCATCTGTGAGGTTTTTCTTGGATTCTGTAAGACAAATTGTGTACCAAGGCGTATAGGCTCCTTGAATGACTGTCTCATTTGGAAATTCTGTCCTATTCCTCCATTTACTTTATAAAGATATGCTTAATCTCTGTTCTATTGTTAATCCTGATTTGTTTTGTGTTTTTTGTTTGTTTGAGATGAAAGGCGAATTGCATTTCATTTTACTTTATTTATTTTCTCTGATGCCTTAGTAATATTAGTGCCTTTAGTTATTTCACCCACTTAACAGGTCATTGTTGAGATTTCACTTAAACAGGACACATTTTCCACCATGAATCAATGATATTTCACTTTTTCTGTCATGGAAAAAAATTATAGCTCTTGCAATTGTTTGCTCCAACTGCTTCATTTTCCACTTTGAGTGTGCTGCATACATCTGTGTGTGGAAAACTTGATCTAGTAGTTGGTGGTACTGGAATATTGGGACCTTTAGGATGTAGGGGCTAGAAAGAGATTCTTTCCAGTGTGCTGGAAAGGAGGCTGTGGGACTGTGGCTTCTTCATCTGCCTTTTGCATGCAGGTTATAAGTAATTTTTTTCCCACTGTGCTCCCAGTATGTTGTACTGGCTGACCACAGGCCCAAAGCAACAGGGCAACTGATCATGAAGCAGAACATCTGAGAGTGTCAGCCAAAGTGAAACTTTTCAGTTTATTAATTAAGTATTTTTTGTATGTTGTGATGGAAAGATAAATGATGCACTGATGAAGCAGAATTTTCCTCTCTCCCTCCTTCCCTCTGCCCCTCTCTTTGTCATACCTAGTGTTGAGGACTATTTTACTCTACTCCGGATTGCGTCTTTGTTTATTCTTGTTGTTCTGAATATTATGTCACAACATTACTATCATTATCAGCATCATAATTACCAACTTCAAATTTGTCATCACTATCATTATCTTGATATCAACATCAACTCTTCAACCAATTTAGACCATTTTGGTCCAAACTTTCTAAGATGACACACTGATTAAGCTAAAAGAGTTAAATTAGAATTCCATACAAACACAGTGTTGTACATATAATTATTGTACCATTTGACACATGAGAAAAGTCACGCAAGAAAGTTTAAACAAAATTTCTAAAGTTATCTAATTTGAAAGTGGCAGAACTTGTGCATGAACTTAGTCTGCTTTTATATTATATTTTGTTTTAAAATATAGTCCTACTTTTAATAAGAAAATACATTGATTTGCATCTTTAAAAAGGTTTGTGTCTATTGAAGTCAGTGTTTATTTCATAAAAGATATAAAGAGGTTCTATTTGGACCAATATTGCCATATGAATTCATTAATTTTAAGTAAGCAATACACAAAGGATACTTTAAAATTGGCTAAGCTTGTATTTCTTTGTTCCCAAAATATACATGAAAGAATCCAAAATGATATTTGAATATCCCCAAAAGAAGCCTAACCAATAATTTGCTATTGCAATGATTATAATATGTTCAAATGCTGAGAGCAGAGAGTGACATTAATAGTCAAATAGCAGTCTGCCTGTAATTGAAATCTAGAGATATGGGTGAGGATTTTTCTCTTTCTCTCTTGTTTATAATAGCCTTTATACATATCTGGGAGTTAGTTTCTCATAACATAACACATATTAAGTTAAACAAATTGAACCTGAGCTTGTCATCAGAAACAATATTAAGAAAACCACAATTTTTAATGTAGAACTGAGACAACTAAGTAAGTCCACATGGGCATTCATCAACTATTTCAGTGTAGTACTGAAATGTTCGATTTGCATTAGAGGACTGCAAGAAAATAAAATAAAATAAAATAAAATAAAATAAAATAAAATAAACTTGAATTGGCAGATATATTGAATGTAAAATAGGAAGAGTTAGCACTAAGAGATTTTGAATTACTAGTTGTCTCTTTGTGATAGAAAACTTTCAAATGAATTCTAGGTGGCCACTGTTACTTATATATGAATGTTTGTAGAAGAATGGAATAGTAACTCACAGATGTCTCCACAAATACTCCATGATTTTATCTCATTGCCTGCACAGTGCTCCAAGGATGAACTTCCTTTGCGAGGCTGGGACCTTGATTCCTGCAGCAGCTCTGTGTACTGAAGAGTAGTGGGAGGAGACGTGATTGGAATCCATGGGGGCTAAGTCAGGGAAAGTCTAAAGGACAGATGTGCACTGAATATGAAATGAACAAGATCAGTTTAAGCCCTGTTTCTATGCTTAGTTCACAGCTATTGCCTTGAACCTAGTGCACTACACACAGGCAGCCTCTTTTGCATGTCATGTGCTTAATGTCCTGCAAATTGTTTCTTTTAATGCAGCAGTAGATCCTGTCAAAATAGGAACACATTTGTATGGCTCAATGCCTGCACATCATAATTCATTGGAAAACAAACTTGGCTGACACATTTGTTTGAAGTCTTAATCCAGGGATTCCACTACATTTCTACATTATGGCAATGAGTCTGAAGAAAGACATTTTGTTCAATCGTGATTGTTAATTTGTCACATTACTTTGGTAAGTGAATGAAGCATTAATTTAAACAGAATAATAAAATTATTTCAAAGGTTATCTAAGTTTTGGTGCTGGCAGAAAAAATAATATTTCTTTTAATGTGCAGGCAACTGCTTATTCCATAAAAATATTCTTCCTAACACTTGTTGAACTAGTTGAAACTATTCTAGTTTTTCTTCAAAGCTGGACTTTTGCCCAGAATATGTATCAAATGACTGGCATTAAAATGCTTAAAAATGAATGCTGTTCAGGAGGGAAAAAGTGATCAGCAAAAAACATACAAACAAAAATTCAACTAACTTTGGAGGGAAATAATAAACAACTGTGTTTGACAGCAACATAAATGGACTAAAGCCTTTAATAGTATCAAAGGTATAAAAACAAGGAAAGTGATGCCTGAAATACGTATGTCATAATAATGAACTATGCTATATAAAGTAAAATATTTCCTAGTTACAGGGTTTAGAAGAGATAACAGGATGAAGTAGAATTAAATAGCATACCAAACAAATTACATCTCTTCTAATAATAAAACAAATATAGCATGAATATAATTTTCAATTTCTATAAACTGAGATTGTTGAATTTTATTAAAATTGCAGACTTCTAAGTCTTGAATCAAGCCAAAGCACATGCTATTAGAAGAGAATGGACATTGAGAGTCATGTTCTACTGTACATAAACACCACATTTTCTTAATCTCTTCAACTGTTGATTAACAAATAGACACCTTCCAAAATTTAGTTACTATGAATTGTGCTGCTGTATATGTGGGTATGCATGTATCACTGCAATATGATGTCATTTGCTCTTTAGAGAAGATACCTAGAAGGTGATTACCTGGGTTGAAAGGCATTTTTAATTTTAATTTTTTAAGAATCTTCATAAACTTGGATTCATTGCAGGAAAATGCACATTGAGGACATAATGTTAAGTGAAATAAATTGGACATACAAGCTTAAATATCTCGTAATTTCCCTTTTAAGAAATCTCAAAATATAAATAAAACACACAGAAAAAACCTTAATCAGAAATAATAAGATACATGTTGGAGTTCAGGGAAGAGAAAGGGGATTAAATAAAGAAGTTATGTCCATGTACCATCTTTCCATGATGAATATAATCATTGTATATGGCACACATGGTACTAATAAAGAAATTAAAAATCTAGAAGATAGCTGGGGATTTAGTTCAGTGTCTTAGGCACCTGGTTGGCAATTGCAAGGTTGTGAGATCAAACCCTGGTACCAAAAAACAAAACAAAACAAAGCAAAAAATAGAAGACAGTGGAAAAAAAGACCGACTACTTCAATTCACTAACATCTAATTCTCCTACACAAAGAAAATAAGGGCAAGGTACATGTACTGGTCAGATTTCCATTGCTGAGACAAAATGCCTGACTAGATAACTTATAGGAAAAATTCGTTTATTTTTGGACTTTTTCACCACTTTTTATCTTTTACTAGTACATCATCCCACATCAGGACTATGGTTTATAGTTTTGTATGTATCTGTTTGAGGTTATGTACTCCAGGGCAAAAGCATCCAAGCAGAAAGTAAAATAAAGAAAATCTGCTAACCTCCTGGAACCCAGGAGGAGAAAGCAAAGGAACAGCCAGAGAGAAATGGGGAGAGTCCAGATATCAGACTTAAGGTCACGCCCCCACTCTCCACCCAGACATATATGGAAATGTACTTTACTAATATCATAAATATTTCTCAAATGAATCACTTTGGTAATATTCACCCCAGTCCCACTCCTTGTCAAATTGACACCCCAAAGTACCTCTTCAAACCATACTCCATTTCCAAGTGGAAATAACATCAATGTTGTTATTCTGCCCGACATGACATAGCAATCCTGCATACAACAGAAGATCCACTAATTTCTACCACAAAGTTTCAGCAGTCACAGCATTGCTCAAAATTCCAACTCTAAAGTCTCCATAAGAATTAAAGAAAAGTTTTAACTGATAGATCCTGTAAAAGCAGTAACACAAATTTCATATTCCAAATATATAGTGACAGAGGGTAAGCATTTTCCTACCAAATGAGACAACAGATGATAGAAAAGAGCTGGACTGCAGCAAGACTACAACTAAACATGGTAAATTTTAAGTCATGCAGTTCTAAGTTGAACATCTGGGTCCCGTGCTGGTGAGACATGAATTGTGGAGGGCGTGGGTGGCCTCATCCTATGTTCCTGCCAGGTGAAACCCACATGGCCTCTGTCTTGGGCTTGCTCTTCCAACTGTCTATGGCTCTCCTCAGCAGACATTCCACGTTCCTGGCATTTCTGTCTTCCTTGGGTCTCCACTGCACTTTAGATGCACTTCCACAGCTTCAAGCACTGCCCTTTCAAGAGGTCCTGGGAGATAATGCATGGCTTCCCAAACCGCCCCCTAAAAGCTAGGAGGAAGCCCATCGGAATCATATGCGAAATGCCAAGGTGTACAGCCAGTTTGGGGCAGTAGTCAGCACCCTTTGAAACATGCTACAGTGACTTCTTAGTGGCTGAATGGCTGAATTCAGGGAGAAAGTTTCCCTAGATGGCCCAGAATGACCGGAGAGCTCTCAAAGCAATGTTCTTCAAAGGATTTTTTACTTTCGCACCCTGGATCCTTCAGCGGGTGACACCCTGCTGATTCCTAAAATGCTCTCAAGGCATCCTTTTCTTCAAAGTACTTGGTTTCTTCTAAATTATACTAATCTGTTCAGCAACCGTGCTTTCATTAGTCCCAACTTTGCATGTGCTTCTTTTCAGGCACAAATCCAGGTTTTTAAAATCTTTTTACTCTGAATTTTGCATCCAGTTCTTGCTATGTTTCTCATAGCACCCATGCTGCTACCTGTATGTTTAATTGCCTTGAAATTTTCTTCACCAGATCAATTATTCTGTCACCTTTATACTCAGCCTTATGTAAGAGGCAATAAAAATGTAGACAGTATACTTTTTGCTAGAATGTGATACACTGTAATCCAATTTCCAACAGAGTCTTCATTCCCAACTAAAATGTCAGTCTTACTGTGAGCACCTATAAAAATATGAAAAAACAAATTATATGGTTTAATTTCCATTCTTGACTGTCTGCATTCTTATTAGCATTCTGGTCTTCTGAGTTCCCGCTAGAGACACTCATCGAAGTTTGCTCACAACAATTCTATGGCTTCTCTGGCATATTCAGTCTCCCCGAACTTTCCAGTCTTCTCTCACAAGCTTTGCGGTTCAAAAGTTTCACAAGAACACCACCAAGTAGAGTCACAGCAACAACCACACTGCTAAGTACCAATATTCTGTATTGGCTGGCTTTCCACAGAGGAGACAACATGTGTGATGTAAAACTGAAAGGAAGGTAGAAAAAGCTACCAATGCCATATTAACTTTTAAAAATAACTAGGCAGGCCCTGAGAATTATGTAGAGAAGCCTCCATTTCTCCCTCTTCACTCCCATAGTTGTTACATTTTTCAAAATTTGTTGTTAATTAATACATGTTTGCAGTATGCAAAGATTATATTCATTATGGAGAGTGGATATATATGAATAGCATATTTTAATTCTTTTTATGTCTCCTTTCCCTCCTTCCCCTCTCCCTCCATCTTTTGGTCCTGCTTCCATTTGCAAGATACCTCTCTCTCTGTTTTCTATTATATATCTTTTATTTTGTTATTCACTTTAAATTTTGGGCTTGCCATATAAGAGAAAACATGGAATATTTGAGGTTGTATGTCTGATTATTTTTACTTAACATTATGATTTCAAGGTGCATCCCCTTTCTAACAAATTACTCAGATTTATCCTTTCAAAAGTCCTCTAAATGGCCAAATCTTCATTTCAAACAATTTTACACCATTGCAAATAATATACACTTAAAGTATAATTACAGAACTATGTATTATACCTGTCATGAAGAAAATAAACAACAATTATGTGATATCTGGAGTTAGATAACACAGGGATTAATTTCTAGATACATGAATTTACTGATGGTGGACACTTAGGCAAATATTATAACCACATTTTCAGATTCCTCTTCTGCAAAATAGCAACAATAATTTATACTTAGCATACATTTCTAAAAATAAGAGTGGTTATTGCTTATATATATACAAAAAATACATTTTTTTGAAGGAGCATATTCTTATCCAGAGATTTTCTGATTACAATGTTAAACTAGTTCCAATGAAAAAATATATCTGCATATTTCTGAAAAGTTCTTGTAAATTTTTATAGGGTCTCTTTGGGGCCTATATATAATCACTACACACACACATATATATATACATATATATATGCTCACAACATAGCGCCCAACTTTAGAGTACAGTGTTGATTTGAAGTTTGCTTAAATCAGGTGGCTGAGTGGATAATGACATATTTGTATGCCATGTGTATGCATATATCTAATCCAGTGTATATTTTTAAATCTGAAATTACTAATATCTCTGTTTAACTCTCCATATGCACTATTTAATTTGTACTAATTTTTCTTAGATTTATTTTAAAGTTTATCAGGAATCATATAGTACAACAAATTCTTTCGTATATATTAGATATTTTCTCTTTTTACTGAACATTTGTTTTCCAATTCTGTTATTTTTCCAATTTTAGTATTTTTTTCATCTTACTGAATGTTTATGGCAAATATCAGTGTGTATCAGAAATATCAGATTATGTTGGTAAGCCATTAGCTGCTAAATCAAATCCACATAAAATATTTATCAGGATCATTCAAATCAATAAAGTGAGATTTTTGAGCAAATAATCTTTTGTTGTTGTTACTGTTTTGGTTGGTGTTTTTTGTTTGTTTGTTTGTTTGTTTGTCTTTTTGAGACAGGATTTCAATATGCAGTTCAGGCCTGTGTTGAACTCACTTCGTAGCCTAGGCTGGCCTCGAACTCACAGCAATCCTTCTGCTTCAGACTCCTGAGTGCTGGGATTACAGGTGTGAGCCGCCGTGCCTGGTTTGAGCAAATAATCACCTTAACCACTTTAATTTTTCCATTTTGTGTTGCAGAAGAGGACACTTTTTTGAGTTCCATTTTTTAGTATTTAAAGATAGGAAGTTGCAAAGATATGAAAAGAGACATAAAATAGTGCTTCACATAGTTTATACCATTAGTGGGCTACCGAATATACTTCAATTTAATAAATGAGAAATAAGGTTGAGAAGAACCACTTACTAAGTAGATTATTATTGAACAATTCCCAGGAAATGTGCCTATTCAATTGTAGAATCAGAATAGGAAAGTTAGAATAGACTCTTGATTTTCCAGGAAATTTCATGATGGAACTGGGTTTTTTTGTTAATTATTAAATTTATAACATTAAAAATCTTCATCAAGTCACAGAAATCTGAAATAGGTAAAAGAAGATGTGTTCCTTTCTCTGCTTAGAAAATATATTTTGAGAACTTTAAAACAAAGTTCCCTGGAAATACTGGAGCTTACTAAAAAAAAAAAAAAAACCCAATTTAAAATATTCCAATGCCACCTTTTGGTCTTCAAATTGATGAAAATACAGAGTCCACCAAAATGTGTATATGCACTTCAGTGGGAGTAAATATCTGAAAGCTAATGACCACCACTGTGAGCACCTCCTGTAATTGTAGCCCAAATATAATCTGTACTACTCTTATGATGTCTCAATAACTTTAGTATTAAAATATTTATACAAGTTTTTATTTTTCTGCTCTCTCTATCTCTCTCTCTCTCTCTCTCTCTCTCTCTATATATATATATATATATGATCTTTGCTTTGTCTACAACCATGTTTCCTACCATTCTTCCTTCTCAGAGCTGCAGACAACTATTCTTATTTATTTGTATAAATCTGTTTCCTGTTAACAGAGGATGCATCCTGTCTGTCCTATCAAGAATAACTTGCATTTCTTCACATTAACTTTTATATATATATTTCAGGTCAAGTACAGCTATTCAAAGAAGCCTTTCTTCATTTTTTAATTTCTCAAAACATCACAGAACTTGTTTGAAATTTTACATTGACTTGTAAGACTATTTGTCATTCTGTTTTTCTTACAATAGCATAAGATCTATATTCACCTTGACACCTTCCTTTTTCCCCACAAATCTCACCTTTTCTCTTTCTCTCTTTCTCTTTCTTTTTCTTTCTCTCTTTCTTTTTTCTTTCTTTCTTTCTTTCTTTCTTTCTTTCTTTCTTTCTTTCTTTCTTTCTTTCTTTCTTTCTCTCTTCATTCTTTTCTCCTTCTCTTCAACTTTCTCTTACCCACCCTCTCTCCCTTCTTTCTTTCTGTCATGGGTAGCCTACCTTGTATTGTCTGGTAACCAAAAGCATTAACAAATTGGTTGGTCAATAGCACTATCAGAACACATTATTTTAAATAAAATACAGAAATTGAACAGATTTCAAAATCCATATATTTTGTAATTCCATTTGTATGAGATGTTCAGAAAAGAAAAGAAAATGCAATTTAAAAAAAGAAATTAGTAGATGCTTGAAGCTAGAATAGGAATGAGAATTAATGTTAACTGGCATGAAGGATCTTTTTGGAATGATGGAAAAATTTTGAAACTCAATTGTGGTGATTGTTGAAAAACTCAGTAAATAACTTTAGTAAAATTGTACATTTAACATGGGTGATATTTTATGATATGCAAATTATACCTCAATAAAGAACTTCTAAAAATATTCCGTGTATTCTGAACTTTGTATTAGCCAGGATTTGATTACACCAGCAAAATTCAGTTTGCATCTATCTCTTATTTACTTTTCTCATTGCTGAGACAAAATTCCCAACTCCCAAAGTTAAAGAGAAAGGTTTGCTTGGCTCACAGTTTGTAGAGGTTTCAGTCTATCTTTGACTGGCTCCCAGGCAGTGTGGCATGACAGGCAACACTGAAGAGAAACGTTTGTGACTGGCAGAAGGTAGTAAAACAGCCGGCAAAGGAAAAGACAAGCCTCTTTCTATTCGGTCTAGCAGGATTAGTGCAGTGCCAATCCAATCAGTGAACTGACACAAAAATCATGCCCCTTAATCCCAGTACCCTTAATTCTAGCATTGCACCATGAATCAATCACAACTCCAGATCCAGCCACCTTTGAAAGAGTCCCATCTAAAACTTCATGACGCTGTCAGAGTGGGGAGAGGAGACACATTTAGACATGAACTGTAACAATCTAAAGAACGATATAGGTGTTTTTGATAGGTTCTCTTAGATCTTTATATTCATTTTTAAGTGCATCTTTACAGATTTTCTTGTTCTCTGCCTTAACGAACTTCACTTGAGAATTTCTTTGGAAAGTATGAAACAATTCTGCTCTCCTGAGTAGAGAAACAGGAGTGTCTGGAAGTTCCTGACCACCGGGATGTGCTTTAGGCCATTCAAGGCCAATGCAGGAGGATGGAGGCTAAGACCCTTATCTCTACTGGGGATAAATTTGAGTTGTAGTTTATGCTACTGATCAAGCTGAGGGTACCTTCCCAGAGTCTTTATAAGTATATCTTCTTAGCACATTTCCCTCCCCTGTCTTGGGTCTGAGATATGAGATCTATTAGTTTCTGGGAACTCTTCTTTAATACATTCTCTAAACATGAAACAGAATCTTACTATGTTTCTGAAACAGTCTGCGAAAAGATGTGGACTCTTCCAGAAGTATATACTTTGAAGTCTTGATACTTCAAAATGAATGCAGAAATATTTATTCTTAGTTTAGTCTCTCCTATTCTCGTTAGTCCCAGCTTCTTTCCATAATCTTTCAGCTGCTACAGATGACTGAACGCTCTTCTTGCATAAATTCAAGCACTCTAGCTTCAATTAAGCAAACTTTCTTTTCAACTCCTCAGGTGAGCTAAATAGTTTATCTTATAATTATGGGACACTGTGTTTCCACTGTCATTGTCTTTAATACACACTACAAAAGTTTCCTCTTCATTGATATTCTCCATTTCTCAACTATGTAAATTTGAAAGTGCATGCTTTTTTTTTTTATTTCTTGCTCCCTGGAGCTTAGTATAACTCCTAACATATAGTAAGTATGATTATTACTTTCTGGTTTAAAATAATTTAATGATTTTTATTTATTAATATGAAATGCTGCTTAATATATCCATATAACTTTAGAAAGTTGCAAAGACACTTGTATACATACAATTTCTCCGATATGGTTATCTATATATATATATATATATTTCTTTGAAAAATAAGCAGCGTTGACTCCATATTGGAGAAAATTCATCATTCATAATTCATAATTTAACCTCGAGAAAAAATGTTCTTAAGTAATTTATCAAAGCAATGTAATAAGGAAAAAAAGAGAATGGCATGTGGAGATTAAATTTAAGAAATTACATGATTTATAAATTGTCAGATTAGCGGATATTGTTGTTGTTGTTGCTAATACTGATATTGCTAATACTGATATTGTCAGATTAGCGGATATTGTTGTTGTTGTTGCTAATACTGATATTGCTCTGATAGGGAAAAACAAGGCTTTAATTTAGAACTAGTTATATCCAGACATTTGGTATCTTTTTAGGTAAAAGCATAAGATTGATTTTTCAGAACCCACATTTAGCTATTATTTTAAAAGATAAAAAAGAATAAAGTCAATCCTAAAAGTTTTAAACAATTGTCATACCTCACGAAGGAGAAATTAACAAGCACACAGTTATTCTTTCCTGGCTGACTGTCATATAATGGCTCTAGAGTGGTATGTGAATTTTTATTTTCATTTTCCAGGGTTGGCAGTTGAGCTAAGATCGGCCATTTGGCATGCACTAAGAAATGTGTAAGTGTGAGTTTGTGTATTTGTGATGTGGGGAGCTATTGAATGGACATTTGTGGGTCATTACCAGATTTAAATACTAAATTAATGTTCCTAGCAATTTGAGTGGTTTAATTTGGTCCTAGATGAGCAGTTATTATGTTGCCAATAATCACCAATCTATCACCAATTTGAAAAAAGTTAATTTAAAATCACAAAATACCATAAAATTGAGTACTAGAATAAAGTGACTCAGAGCGATAAAAACAGACTCAGAAAAATCTCCAGGATTCAATTGGATAGCTTATGACCTCATTCTTATGAAACTCTCTCTTGTAGAACATCCCACCTGGGACACATACGATTGCAGAGCTAAAGCTTTGTTATTTCACATTTTGGACTGTCAATCCACAAATGTCATATTTCCAACATCACTGACTTCTCTGAAAATAATAATACAAATGAAGCAGAGGACAAAATTGTCTTTTCTGTTTGGCAGAATAAAAGATGTAGAACTCAGATAGTTGGCACAGAAGATTTTCTTCTTGGGTGATGAACTATAGCATAGGAAAGAAATCAAAATACCAGTTAGCAGAAGTTGTAGTTCTCTTCTTTGCCATTCTTCTGTTATTTTTCTCTCGTACTTTGCGTTTTCATTTCTTTCATTTTATATCTACTGGAACTTTTTATTGATCTAGTTTTTCCCTTTCTCCATTATTTTCTTTATTATCTATTTCACTTCATTCTTTCAATGCTCTCCCTCCCTCTTAATTTACAGTAATTTACACTATTCCCCTCTCCCTTTCAGTCTTCCTTCCTTCCTTCCCTTCTTCCTCTTTTTGAACTGTTTTGTATTATTGAAATTTTCTCATTAAATTTTTCTATTAGAAAAAATTATAGACAACACACCAAGGTGTGGGAAGGGATACTATCTTCTAGGACAGCACTGATTTTATTTAGAAATTTTGATAGAGAAAACATTGAATGAAACAAACTAGGAGTTTCAGAACATTAAACAGAAAAAGACTTTCTGTTGATTTGGAAGCATTACCAGAATATTGATGAGTATAATTAGTACAGTGGATTCAACTGACCAGGAGTCCTCTATTCACCCTTCCATATATTTCAAATGAAACCTTTTTCTCATCCAAATCTTTTATTTAAAGTACTTATGATTGGCCTAAAAAAGATAGGTACATTTGAAAAGATCCATGAGTGGTTATCATGTACATTCCTTGCTTAAAAATGGTACACTTTGCTTGACATTGTGTTACAAATCTGTAAACCTGACACTGGAGAGGCTATGCAGGAAAATGGAAAGTTTCCGCTCAGCCCAGGTAATTTAGTGAGACAAATTCTGTCTCAAATAAAAAATAAAAGCTGAAAGGACTGTGTATGTAGTTCAATGCAAGGACCTAGGGTTCGGTCTTCAGCATAAACACACACACATATGCACACACACACACACACACACACACAAACTTTACACAGATTATCTGTGCATCGATACTCCATAAATTATGAAGAAAGTGAACCTATTTCCCACATTTTAAATTAGTGACTAACAATAAATGAATTGTGAGAAGGAATCAAGCATCATTCTAAGTATACGAAATAAACTAAGAAGCTTCTTATTCCGACTCATTTTGTCTCATTCATTGGCAACAGTAGAACAGCAGAATACTTAAATGTTTTTTTTTTTCCTTTTCTTTTGTTTTGTATGAGGCTCTTTAAATAATTGTGTTCCACCTTAAGGAAACCACTGTTTTCAATAATTTACATGCCTCCACTGGTTAAATCATTTTATCAAGTGGGTGGTGTGATCAAAACATTTGATGCATGTTTAAAATTTTTTTAAAAATCTTAAAATACTTTAACCTTTAAGAAAGTATCAGTGTCAATACAATAAGACACTCACTGACTTGAACATTCTCATTATGCCCTCAAAATGCATTCTGCCACTTCAAATACATTTACCCCTTTGTTCTCATCATTTTCTGAAGAAGTTCTGGAAGTCCTCTATTGAGCATCTTCGCAAAGTAGATAGATAGAGAGAGATAGAGATAGAGAGAGAGAGAGAGAGAGAGAGAGAGAGAGAGAGAGAGATACCATTCAGTGGAAAAGCAAACTCCAAGCTCATGAAAATTATGGTGCATCCTCCTGCACCTTATTCACCAGATCTGTCACACTGTGACATGTGACTTTTCCATAAAGTTAAAATATCACGAAAGGTAAATTATTTGAATCAACTCAAGACACAAACCCAACCAGGATAGACACTTATGAAAGACTTCCAGAACGGCTTCAGAAGCAAGCAAAACAATTGGATAAGTGTGTTCAAAGTGACGTAGAATATGTTGAGACTGATTAATGACAGTGTGTCTTTTATGGTAATAATTTCTAAAATTTAAACATTCCAAGCATACCTCATATTTTTCAACTTAGAGATACAAAAAATGACCTAAGAATTTTTTCCAAAACGAAAATTAGCAGTCAATAAGTCTGTACAGCCTAATATTCTGTTTTTCTAATACACCTCTCCATGATATTTATGCTGTCCATGGACCATTTTTTGAGCAACAACTATCAGGGCTATACATTTGTAGTCTAGTTCTCTTCTGTTATATATTTGGTTAAAATCTTTGTGCTCTTTGGCAGGTGATTTTCGAACAACCATTATATTTTGGCATCTATTAGAAATATATATATAAATATATATTGCACATAGTAACTACATGTATTTCCATATACATATATATTACATATATAGGTAAGGCCTCATAAGAAGAAAACGATAATCTATTTGAAAGAAAATAACTCTCAGTATTAACTTTATGCCTCTCGACTAAGGTTATGAAAATGAGAATGTAAAGTTGGTTAATCATGGTACTGCAAAACAGTTAATAAGCAAAGGCATACAGATGTCTGTTGAGAGATTTCAGGCAGGGAAAATCCACTAGGTTTGCAGATAGGCCATGAAGGAAGTGTAAGAAAAACTTAATGGTTAAAAACGGAACCATAGCATTTCACATCAGGAAGGGTGAAAAACCTTGTGCCTAGACTTAATGATTGTTTTCCCAACCCACCAAAGGTGTCTCAACATCCCAGAAAATACTGGTGTTTTCCAATGTATGTTCCACGATTCATGGCTTATACAATAGGACAAGTGCATATCTATTGAATTGTGCATACTGAATGAACTGAAAAGACATAACACAGTTAGAATAGTTAATTAAGTGAAGGCATAAATTTGAAAACATTATGAAATGATTAACCATGCAGTGAAATGATAAGAATAACATTTTGGGAGAATGCCTGTATCTGCATTGATCTACCTACATGGATCCATCTATCTATATGTGCTGTTTGAAAGAAAAGGTAAAATAATGTGAGTCCAGAATATTTAGCAGACATAAGAGTTTTCAAGATAAAAGTTTCATATAGAATTAGCTTTAGGGACTTCTGATCTATTGAAGGAAAAATTAAATTAAAAGATATTGTAAAACGAATATAAGCCAAAACTATATTCATTAAGTTTTTCACACTGAATCGTGTCTCATAGCTCACATCATTAAAATAAAAAGCAGTTCATTTAAAGTAAAATTCAAGTTAATTATTGTTCACTACAAATAAAGGTGTTGATGTTGGACAATATATTTTGCTTGAGGTATGGTCCCTAGAGAGGACTTTCAAAATTTTGGCAAACCTTCCCACATACAGAGTTCAAATTTAGAATAATTTGTTTACAATGTTCATTGAAAATAATTTTCTGAGTCAAATAGCAATGAATTTTTAGATAAGATGCCACTGATTACTGACTTCTTAGAAACTGGGTAATTCATTCAAAATGATGACATTGATTTTCTTTCTCATGAACAGCTGACTCGTGATGAGGACACCACCTGAGATTACATCTGTGTGTATTGTTGCCTTTAAATAAGTGGCACATAGCATTGATAAACTGAATCATCTTATCTTGTGGTAAGATGAAATACAAGTTGTACCTCGCTGTATATTTGTGTGCTGATAACGTACCACCATGATTGTTCTTGATCGTCAGCTTGATTGGCTTGAGAGACCCCTCAGAGATCAGAAAATCCCACTTTCGGCTGTGTCTGGTAGGTCATGGAATCTTGACATTGGAGACTGTATCGAGCTCCTGGCTTCCTTCTCTCTACTTCAGTTGCTATGCCTTCTGTTTCCTGACTGCCACAGCGATGCGTAGATTTCTTTTGATATGAGATTTGCAGTTCTCTTCTGATACCATGTTTCTGCCTCACCTAAGGGTAAAGCAACAGACTGAAACTTCTGAAACAGTGAGGAAAAAATAAACCTTTTCTTCTTTAAATTGCTTATGTCAGTTTTTTTTTTCCTAGCAAGTGATAGTAGATCAAACTGCTGTTTCTATCCATTATCTTAGAAAAATCCCCCATCGTGTATGGTGGGGGCAAAGAGAATGGGGACAGCATGAGAAACCCAAATATGTAACTTGCTATTTTGGAACATACACATGATGGTTTGAAGAAAGCTATGGGCAGGTGCAGTGAAATGATAATGCAGGTCTTCTACCATATATTTGAGAGGAAATTTAAAAATGTTAAAAATGACCTTTTATGATGAGTTTTGAACATTATTAGAAGATTGAAATTGATTTTGATTTTCACTTTAACATCATCTCTAAATGTCAGCTAGCTCATGGTAAAAATCCATGTCCACACTTTTTTTTACTTCAATAAGTATGTTACTGAATACATACTTCTACAACAGTTTTTTTCTTTCTTTTTTTTTAGTTATGAAAACTCAACATAATGGCATAAAACTATATTTTGTTGAAGTCTAAAGAGATTTTAAGGTTACAAAAATTGTTGGTCTATTATTTCACACAAATAATATTGTGACTGATTTTACTTTACAAATTGATCCTTGCAAGTGAACCAGAGAACAGATTGCTAAGCTCCTGATTTGATCTAAAGGTTAAGAAATTTCAATAATTTCAGTGAGCAAGATTAGAATAAAAAGGGCTACTGCAATGTATTATATTAAGTTCATTGTCCGTATGCTGCGTAATTGCTTATCAAAAACTTCCACATTAGGCTTTTGATTTAAGAGATAATCAAACTTCAAAAGTGAAAAAGAAAATAATAGTCTTCTTCTGATATTCACATTTATTATTATCTCTGTATACATTTCCCAGCTTCATAATTACTTTAGGAAACTTATATAAGTTATTACTGTTGTGATATTTATACTGATTCACTTATGAAACCAAACATGTTTACTTAATAGATGTTTTACCAAATTCATACATGTACATGTGAACTAGGGATGCAAAGAAGGGAACAACCACAATAACAAAAAAAGAAAGAGGATCCTGCCTGCTCATGATCTATATTTTAATGAAAGACACATGCAACTAACTCATCAATTACAGTTTGAAAAATCAGTGTTCATAGAAAGGTTCTCAAAGCATCTTGAAACACCTGAAAGGAAGGAGAGTATCATGAGCAACAATCGTCTATGGTGTAAAATTTCACTGAATTCTTAAGTACTATTACCTTTAAATGCTTATTTTCTCTCACTATTTTTGCACTTTGGAAAATCCTATTTTTGTATATGGTACTCTACTTGTCCCTGAAAAATTTCTTTATAATTTCTGCTGAAATAACTTGTCAATTTTTGTCCTTGGCAATATTTTGTCATGATCTTTCTTTCCTTACTACCAGGTAGTATTTTTACATTTACTTCATTCACCACTTTTTATTTGTGTGTTTGTGCTGTTTTTGGTTTTTCTATTTATTATAATTCATCACTGAAATATTTCTTTCCAATCTACCGCCTTCCCCACAGCTACTGGAGTTTTGTCTGGTTCAAGTGAGGGAGAAATAGATTAAAATTCCCAGGCTTTTCTCTGCTGCTGTCCCAGAAACAGATTGTTTCACTTATATGCTGTGTCTAGACTTTTTAATTTATTCTCCTCTAATTTTCTTTTTTGAGTAAATCCAACTGGACGGGAAGAAGATGATTCTGTTGCCTGAGAGATTACTTTAGATAGAGTTATTGTGAACAAGGAGAATAGATTTGGCACCTCTGGGTATATTCTTCATCTGTTTTCATTTTCTGAGATTTTTCCTATTCTAGGTCATCCTGTCATGTAATTTCTTTCCCATGGCTGCTCCCCATTTCCTCTAATTTAGCTCTCAGACAAGCTAAGTAACTTTGGAAACATATTATACATGTTCAAATTTGACCTTTAAACTTTTACTGTTTTACTTTTTTTCTTAATTTTCGTGTACTTCCATTTCTTATAATTATGGTTTATGTTTTAATTTTATAGTGTTAGTTTTCTTGGGAAGAAATTCATTTAGATAAGAGGATTACAACAATGCCTTATGATTCAAATTTGCCAGAACATGGAAATCTGTTTGGGCTAAGGGCTTACTAACTGAAGGAAGCACAACAAAATAAAACAAACCAACAGCAGCAACAACAACAAGAAACTACAACAGCAATGTGAATCTGGGCACTTTCCTAAACCTCAACTCCATTCACATCATACTCAAATAATAACTATTTTGTTTAACTATATGAGAATACTTTAAGAAGAATAAGTATTGCTGTCGAATGTATTCTAAGTATTCAAAATTGCAAACTATTGAAACTATTGCACACTATATGAAACTATTTGTGCTCCCCCACTAAGCAATAGCAAAAGTCTAAATTGTCATCTTTCCACTATTGGATGGTTAAATAGGGTGAAACAGACACTAAGTGCTTTAATCACAGTTAGTAGATTGGCTAAGAACAACATTTTACACAAGATTAAGCAGGAGGCTTCTTAAGCAAATATTTTAGTAGGAAAGATACAGCAAAATCAGGTCTTGTGAATGTTTAATGTACAAATTATTTGGAGCAAGTGGACATCAAGAATTCCTTAAATGGTGGCTACTTGTAGCCTCACAAACATTTTTTAAATGCACTACTTAGCTCAAAGAAATTGAAAGAGAAAACTGTAAATATATAATATATCAGTATTATAGATTTGCTGTAGCAAACTGGAATGCTTAAAATTAAGAACATTTTGTTACAGTTCTGGAGGCTGTAAGTCTGAAGTCAAGATGCTGGCACTATTATGTCGTAAGACCACTCTCAGAAAGAATATGTTCCATGATTTTTCCTTAGCTTCTAGTGTCACCTGTATTGCTTAACTTCCCATGGCTTTTGCTGCATAATTCCAGTACCTTCCTGTATAACATGATTTTCTCCTCATAATTTCATTTGAGTGCCTTCTTGCAATACACCCATCATACTGAATTAGCAGTACACTTTACTGGGTTCTCTTACTAGCAAACGATTTTGATTATTGTAGGATCATATTTCTTGAATTGTTTGATGAGAACACCTACATTTTACCAAGTGTTTTATATCATGGAATTGAACCAAGTATTTTGTGTGAAGTATCTATTTTTAAAATAATTCTCCTCAGTGTTAATTTTCCCATTTTCTAAATGTGTTCCTAAGTGACCTGGTCTAGATTAGTCAAGTGGTATACGATGAAGATATAGTTTATTCTCAGTATGTGAGGGTCAAACTTTTATGTCATTAAACTGCATGCTTGCATTTCAATATGCCATGAAAGAAACTGATTCTTTTTTTTAACAGCCATGGATTAGACTTTTACTTCACCTATATTTGCCTTCTTATTTGGTATGTGATCTATGTTTTGGTTTTGCGTACTTAATTAGTAAGTATATGGTCTTTGAATATACATCCTCTTTCCCAAATTTTTTGAGAACCTGATTTTTAAAGATCAATGCCCGATAAGAAATATTTGGCTATTTACTTCGGAATGGCTACAGAAAGTAATGTTGCAAGATTAGCATAGTTCAGAAGTTTATAATAGTATTATAACTAAAAGTTAGAAAGGGCCTAAATTACTTAGAGAATAGAAGGAATGCAAATACAAAGCAAATCTAAAACTTACTTTGACTATAATTTTTATCAGATCTGGTAACAGTTCTGGATAAGATTTGGAAGATCCAGTATGTATGTATTTTTCTGAGAAAAATTACACAGACAAGAATGTAAAATGTTTGAAATTTCCATGTTAGAGAACAGAAAAGATGTGGATAGTGGCACAGGAGAGATACCATAAGCATTAGAAGAGAGAATTTGTACCTTATGCTTATAGGCATAGAAAAGTCTTAAGTACAAAGATAAAAATCTTAAAATGGAAAGTTATAGCTGATTTCAAGTTCTATGCAAAAGTAATTCCTAAGTAGCCAAATACCAATCAATAGAGTCTAGGTATAATCAACCATTACAGGACTTGTTTTATCACCAGGTTGTAAGTTTAAATCATGTTGCCGTTTTTTCACATGGGTCATATTCATTAAATTAATTGGCAGCTACTATAATAAAATGACATTTTCAATTATGTTTGCATACTTAAAATAAATACAAATGGGAAGCATATGTTTATACCTGACCAGTTTTTACAAAATAATGAAAGAACAAATTAATAAATGACTCTTCATTCTGAATTCATTGACTGATAAGAGATTTTTCACAAGAATCATTGAATTAATAGATTCTAAAACTATTTAATGAACTAACTTTAAAGCATGAAATGATGGAGAGAAAGTAGGATTTCTGGCTAAGCAAAGTGACTGAATACATTGAAATTATTTACTTCTGTGTAAATATATGGAATATATTTGACCAATATTTCAGAGTTGGGCAGTTTTACTGACATTTAGATATAGAGGAAAATTATGTATTATGGCCTCAGAACATGCAGAAAAGTGTAATTACTCTAGATTCACTCAGCCTCATTGTGTATGAGAAAATATGTACTATAATGAAGATTTTTAACCTCATCACTAAATAAAAAGAGAGAGGAGATGCAGTGGGGGGTAGGAAGAGCATGAAAGCAGCAGAAGAAAATTTGTCGATTTGTACATACAACGAGTAGCATCTGTTTAATATAGAAGTCACTAACATAGAACCACACAGGTCTTAGGGAATATGGTTAGGAAATCAGGGAAGACCTGCCATTTTATACTAAAATTGTATTTGCTGATTGTGAGAATATTAACTAAGTTTTGAGCAAAAAAAAAAAATAGAAGAAGCTTTTTAGGTACATTTTCTTTTCTTCTTACTTGGATCATGGAAGAATTAAAACTAGGAAATTACTGCTTTGTTTATATTATGACGAAGGAAAAATTCCTTGTAGAACTTTTCCTGAAAACTGTTATTCCCTTAAAGAAGACAGGCAGAAAGGAATGGTCTTCGAAAACACAACAGAAAAAATTGGTGTATCACAGTGGAAGTAAACTTCATTCACTTTCTAAACTGTTAATAAGGGCTGGGGATTTAGCTCAATGGCATAAATACCTGCCTGGCAAGTGTGAGGTTGTGAGTTTGATCTCTGGTACCAGAAAAAAACAAAACAAAACAAAGAACTGTTATTAATAGCAACAGTTAAAGAAAAATTACATAGCATGAAGATGTCTGTATGTATTTAGTATTTCTGTTTTACTTTGAAACATTTTGTTCTGTTAGAATTGTTTTGGCAAATTAGTTACTACTTGAGGAAAATGAGTTTAATTTCTTCTTTATTATGTAAAATAATAGCTTTATCGAACTAAAATCTGCATTCCACACAATTTACAAAATTAAAGTGTAAATTTCAATAGACTCTTAGCACTATGACAGAGTTGTACAACCATAACCAAAATCAAATTTTTATCATTTTTTTTCCAAAAGCAAAACATGTAACCCAGTAGGAATCATTTTCTAATCCCTCTCCTTGAATCTCTGCATCCACTGAGCTACTCTCTGTCTTCACAGATTTTCCTATTCTGGGTATTTTTAAAGATTCAAAATAGACCACACTCATTTTAAGAATTTTAACTATTGCTTTTCAGTTTAAACTGAGTACTAGCCCCTGAAGACTCACTATGATTGTGGGTACATCTGAGATTACACTAGCAATAGTCTAGGAAACACGAAACAATAGGATAGTAGCAGTGTAATTACAATTCAAGGTCTTCATGTCTGAATATGTTTGGCTATGCCTGTGTGATGCAAAATGTACTCTTCATTCTTGGAATAGATCAACAAATTATTATCACTCCCATTTTTTGTTTGTTTATTTCTTCAGCAGTGAGAAAGAATTTAGACTACTGAGGAAGGAATCTCCTATCAGTAGAAACTATTGGGTAATTTTTATCACTGCCAATGTCAGATCCATCTGCAAGGGAAAGATCATCAACTGAATTTTGAAAAAAAAGAAATATTTTAGAAACCCTAAAACTAACAGTGAAGAAATCAAATCTAGATTACTATTTTTTTCTTACTAACAGTATTTCGAGTAAGATGCTTGGTATCTCGGACATTATAAGCATAACACTTGTTAATAAGATCTGAAAAATGCATCAAATAAATTCAAGATTTTTCCCTTCAAGTGACAATAGAACACCACTTGATCTATGTACTTCAAATAATTCAGTAAGTAAATGTACACGGATTTTTTTGTGCTGCTATATTTTTATTAGTTTAATGTATGATTGTTTCAAAATTTCAAACAAGTATCTGATTCAATTCAACTGGACCTGAGTCATTTTGGTTGTAATTATAAATTACTGACTTAGTTTCATAAATGTACTATTTCATTCAGTGAAGTATTTAATAGTGAAATCTTCAAAATAAAGAATATGGACCAGGAATTAAAGAATCTCTGAATTTTTATACTAAAATGTACTTAAAAATTGTGAGGATTGTAACAAAGTTATGAAAAAATAGGTTAGTTTTTGTTTTTCCTTACTTGCCTCAAGGAAGAAGTAAAAAATTGTCCCCTCATTGTATTTTAACAAAATGATTTCATTGCTTTTTCCCCTGCTTTTCTCCGATCTTCCGAATTTTCAATTATTTCACTTGAATAATTTCTTCGATTTTTCCATGTGTAACTTTGAATAATATATTTAAACTTCTGATTTTTCACTAGAACATAAATATATTAGTAACAAGATAAAGAATTAGCAGTTTCATCTTTCTTCTGAAATGTCCCACCAAACTAAATCTCTTAAATTTTTTTTTGTATATGTGGCACCAGGGATCAAACTCACAACCTCATGCCTTCCAGATAGGCACTTCAACCACTGAGCCAAACTCCCAGCCCTAGTTTCTTGAGGCAGGGTCACACTATGTAGCTTAGGCCAGCCTTGCACTCGTGTTGTAGCCCAAGCTGGCCTTGAATCCACAAGGCTTCTTGTACCTCAGCCTCCTGAGTGCTGGGATTAAAGGCGTGTGCCACCACACCCAGCTCTAAATTTGTTAAATTAAGGTACAATTTAATGTGACATTTTCCACATATGAAATATGTGACTTCTAAATAGACTAAATCCTTAATAATAGTTCAGCTTGGCATCGATGTCTATCTTTCTATCATCTATGTATCTATCTTTTTTTTTCTTAGCATTTTTAGCAATGTTGTAGAACTCTTTGGTCACTGCATACTAGTCAGAGAAAGCTAAAACCAGTCTTGCAATTCTCTACTACACAACTGACTCAAGGAGATATTAAAAAATAGATGCCAAAAGAGCCAATAATAATGTCAATTAAGAAAATCATCAAACATATCACAAAGTGTACCATTCTAGTGTCAGAACATTTTTCTGATTGCATTAATAAATTATTCAGCAAAATATGATTTTTTTTTAGAAAAAAATTAATTCTATTAAATAACATAATAACAGAAAGCAGGGCATGGTGGCACTTATTTGCTCGTACTCTCATCTATGCCAGAGGCTGAGGCATGAGGATTTCTTATCAGTAGAGTTCAAGATAAGCCTAAGAAACATAGTGAAAACCTCCTTCTACAAAGAATCTAAGCAAACAAAAATGCTAAAAATTATTTCATTATCATTGAAAAAAATCCTTGAATGACATGCTGTTAAATAAGATCCTGTAGTACTTTTGAAAAATAATAAAGAATAAGTTTTATGACAAAGATAAGAATTTTATGGAAAGATATGTTCACAACCATAGTTATAAATTATTGTACTACTAACATCGACACTGTTAATACACTTGCTAACTAAAATTAATGAATTGAAGCATCTCAACGATAAATAATTATTATCCTTGAGAGAAGTACTACATATTAGCAGGTAAGTGTATGTTTTGAACACATTCAGTTATTCCTCAATTTGTAAATATTTTTTGTGTGTGACAAAGCGACCTGTGTTTTCTAATTTCTGCTCCTATGCTGTGCCCTCCTTTGGGTCTTGTGGCATGAGGCAACTGCCTTCCATGTTGGATAGACTTCAAACTCATGGCTCTCAAGACCTTGAGACAAGCATGCTGGCTTATAGAACTTGCAAGAGATTTTTAAAAATATCTTTTTCTCAGAGAAGCACAGCAAAACATATGATTATCTTTTGTGAAATAAATATTCCTAAGTAGAGGCAGGTCAGGGGTCTACAGATGGGTATAAACCAATCTGAAGCTTAATCCAGTTGGGGAATATGAAGTCCTTCTTTACCTCTCCTAAAAATGAAAGCTATTTAAGTGCATAGCAGTGTTTCAAAAAATTTTTGAGAGAATTAAGTGAAATTTTAAGTTCTTTCGCCGTAGGAGTTAGAATTCAATAAATATTCAACAAATATTACTACTTTAGTTTTTTTTCCTGTGAATATTATATTACTCTGATGCTTTACTTGAGTTGGAAAGTCTGCTTCATATAACTTATTTATGGAGTAGTCTTAAGGTATAGAACATCCTTATATAATCTGCTCAACTTGAGGTCCTTTATTAAAATCATTACTAGGTGAATGCAATAGCAAATGCCTGTAAGTCCAGTACTTAGAAAGCTGAGGCAGAAAAAGCTCTGTGAGTTTCAGGACTGCCTGGACCCCATCATGTGTTTAAGTCCTCCCTGGATTACATAACAAGATACTGTCTCGAAAACGCCAAAAGAAATAAACCAACAGATGGATAAACACCATCAATAAACTTTGTTTAAAGAAAATAACAAATAACAACATAGATAAAAACAATATGATTATAAAATTTTAGGTTTTCCTAATTGGTAAATACCACATATTTAATTTTAGAGAAACTCACATATATCATGTAAATTTAAAATGAGAAAACTGATCAGAATTAAAAAAACAGTGAAACCAATTGATAAAAAAAGAAAAGTGAAAATACATACTTAAACACAAAAGGTATAGTGCTAGAAAACATTTGAAGTGCTATAGACTGAAGAAGTACAATACAATAGCAAAGAATCCAAATAGGTAATTTCCAGAAAGCATAACTTTATGCTATAAGTGATTCTAACAATATCAAAAGAAAAGCATAAATATATCCCTAAAAGACCAGTAACAATTTCAATATTTTTCAAAAGACTTGAAATAAAAATTTAAAAAATACTACTCAATACAGTTTCCATGTTCTAGAAAATTAATGTATATGGAATGCTTTTTTGATACTATAACCAAAAACAGGTAATTATATAACAATAATTACAAAAGTGAACAAGATTGACTAAATATCTTAAGGGAATCTCAAGGTAGCTGAAACTCTTTCTGTCTGGACTGATCCAGGTAAATTTTGCATAGAGTATTGGACCAAAGTTAGATCATAAAATTATTGAATTTTGAGATGTTCTATGTACTTTTCATTTTATTACAGAATGTAAAGTCAGATCAACATGTGCTTCTCCCTTATCTTGATCCGATGACAAAATATTTTGAGATTTTGTCATCTCTATATCATACCCTTTATACAATCTGTTTTCCATAATCAACCTTCTATAAAAGATTGTCATCTGGTGAAAGAACAATGTGTTGCTCTTTTCTGAAAGTATCTTTCTGCAGAAGATCAAAAATCATCTATATAGAAACTGTTACAGAAATAAGATGGGCAGGGTGGCACATGCCTGTAATCTCAGTATTTGGGAGGCTGAGGCAAGAGGTTTACCATAAGTTATGAGGCCAGTTTAGATTACAAAAGGAATTCCAAACTAGCTTAAACTGCACAGTGAAACCCAGTCTCAAAAAACAAAGCAGAACAGAATGGAACGGAAGAGAACAGAACAGAACAGAACAGCACAGCAAAGAAAAAGAAATAAGTACACGTTCTCTTGCAAATTTTACATTTTTTCAACCAAGAAAGGGACACAATCTTACTTTTATTTTATTAAAATGAACTCATATGGAGCCTTGAATTGTCATAATTTATGCCTTTTATCCCAGTCAGAACTAGACAACACTACTGAGAAGCAAACTGGATGAAGATGAATCAGATTTTAAGAGGAAGATTTTACCTCGTTGGAACCTAGCAACCTTTGGCTTTTCATCACTTGTGTCTGCAAATACTCATCTCAGATTGGAATAGCAAAATTGGGGGTTGCCTCACATTGGCAAATGAATGAACGAATCAAAGATTAATTTAATGAACAAAGAATCACATCTTTAGCTTACATATTTGCAGGAAATCTATGGCTTTCATCATTTCGAATTTTGTGGGCCATTCCATGCCCACATTTGAAGATTGAGTCAAGCTAAATATATTTCAGACTGCATAGAGGCAGCTTTTACAAGCAAGCCAACCATATGAAAAGAAAAGGCAGCTAAACAGAATGCTCAGAGCCTTCCAGGTTTGGGCTAACATTGTAAGTGTTTTAATTCCAGATTTGGCTAAAGTGAGGTTGCCATGGGTAACCAGTATTAGACAAGTCTCTGACATTTTTAGACAATGTGATTTTGAGAACTGTCTTCTGAGGTCAATAAAGTGCCTGGTTTAGTTTAATCTCCCCCCCCCCGCCCTTTTTTTGTTGTTTTGTTTTTGTTTTGTTTTGTTTTGTTTTTTGCACTTGGAATCAAACTCATGACCTTGTGCTTGCCAGGCACGTGCTTGGGAAGCTGAGCTAAATCCCCAGTTCAGTTTTTCTTTTCATCTTTCTGTTATAAGGATTGAATCTAGAGCCATAACTCTGAGCTGTAAACTCAGCCCTCTTTAAATTTTAAACTTTTAGACAAAGTCTCCCTATCGCTCCGCTGATCATGCTGAGTGCAAACCTGTGATAAGCCTCTCAGATCATGCCTCAGATTCCAGGGGTGCTGAGATTTTATGACTCATCATGCCTAGTTTAATTTAATCTTTTGATCTAAGGTTCTGCCACTGCACTCTGGCCACAAAGTCAAGTAGTAAAACCAATTGTATTGGTCACTTTTCCACTACCGGGATAAAATACCTGATACCCACAATTTAAAGGAGGAGAAGTTTAATTTGGCTCATGGTTCAGCATATCCAGTTCATGTTTGGTGGCCCAGAGTCAGAAACATCATGGTTGAAGGGCATGGTGGAGGAAAACCTCTCAGGGCAGGAGGTAAGAGAAGGGAAAAGCTGGGGAGGGAGGCCCTCCAAAGGCTCACTCCCAGTGACACAAATTTTTCACCCTTTTCTCACCTCCAAGGTCACATTTAGCTATAAGCTCATCAATGGGTCAATAAATTCACTGATGCATATAGCACCCCCCTGGTCTGATCATCTTCCAGAAGCCCCATTTTTGATCACATGAGAATTTTAGGGAGAATTCTAGATCTAAAACACACCACCAATACTTACAAAGGGTCCAGTACTTAAGATTTTCTCACTCTAGCTCACGGAAAGCAGACACTAATAGTTTTCAGGCTAAATATTGACTATGGAGCATTGTAAAGTTCATGTTTCTTATAAAATAAAGAGGTTTTGGGGTCTGCAAAAGCTTCTACCTTTGTATTCAGAATGTATGAAACTAAAAATTAATAATTCAGGCTATGAAAACTATATTGTATTCATCAATCTACAACAATAAAATAAAATTGAATTAGTTCTTGATATAGGGTAAGAAACTCCCAACCTACTAGATGTTTGGTACGAGTTCATGTTCCTTAAAATCAAAGAATAAGTTTAATGAGCAACAGTGGTTAAGAGCAGAATATATTGTTCCTAGTGATTTGCCAAAGACCCTGCCTTTTCTAGGATTTTTATAGAGCAAAACCACAAGATGAGGTGGGTCCAAGGTATTAATAAATAGGAAATCACAAGTTGGGAATAAGGTGGGGCAGAAGTAGGATCAACCAATAAGATTATGAGTATAATTACTCAAGAAACATTGATTAAATCGAGATCAAATGGGGAAGCCAGTCACATAGCAAGCTGGCATGGATATAGAATAGGGCCTTTTCCTGTAGGTTAGTGATTTCTTCTGGCTTCCTCAAGGTGATCTGATATCTATCAGAATATCAATCCCTGATGTTTATCTTTAGGAAGTATGTGGGTGTATTTGTTTTATCTTGTGTCTTGAGGTCTAGCCCACTGGAGAGGTGTCTGTGTCCTTCACAGCTGCAAGGTCTTCTGCACTGGCTCCTTTGATGGCCCAGCCGTATCTGACTGCATATAATAGTCTATCTAATTTAGCTGCCTGTAACATTCTGATTCAGATTACTGCTGAAAGCTCTAATTTGAGGCTGCATCAACAGGTCACTGGTCTGGGGTTCTCACAAATTTCTTTTTCACCTATCATTCCCTATTCAATTTGTATAACTATCCTTAAACCCTCACCTGAAATGCCACACCTTCAACAAGGCTTTGCCTAAAAGAAAAGCTTTCTATTGACTCTCCCTGAACAGACAACCAAATGATGTTGCAGTTTAATTTTCTACATTTGCAGTAAATTTTATGAACTCACACAATTATTTGATCACTGTTGGGAGTGTAGTCTCTGAAGCCACACAGAGGCATGCTGAGTTTCACCACAGTAACTCATCTAGCAAATCACTTCACAGATTCAAAGCTTTTATGTGTTCATTTGGAAAACAAAAAGAGCAATACTAAGTAGTTATGCATTTTTGAAAAATAAAACAATAGAGTAAATGTAAAGCATTTAGTTAAGCTTTAGAAAAAACACAAACTTGTTGGTACTTTATTTTTTCATGATTTTTTGTCATTAATGCATGCTCAAAATTATTTATTTTTAAAATTTATTTATTTTTAAAATTTATTTATTTTTAAAATTTATTTTTTATTATTATTATTATTATTATTTTATGGTGCCAGGGATCAAACTCACAACCTTGTGCCCACCAGGGAGGTGCTCAGGCCACTGAGCCAAACTCTCAGCCCTAGTTTTTGAGGCAGGGTCACACTATGTACCTCAGGCTGGCCTTGTGCTTGCGTTGTAGCACAAGCAGGCCTGGAGCTCACAGCACTCCTTCTACCTCAGCCTCCTTGAGTGCTGGGATTAAAGGCGTGGGCCACCATGCCCAACTCTCAAAATTAATTTAAACTGAATTCAAGTTGTCATAATGAAACCTCCTATTTTGTTTCATAATAAAATTAAAAAGAGAGCATTTATCCAGAATATGCATAAATATATACTTAAAATTGAAGTTAAAAAAGTATTGAAATTAGTCTATTAAATCAACCTCTGAACATATCACTATCCTTTTAACTAGGATTTATATATTCTGAAAAAGACTTTTTCCCTTTCTGAGTAGGCCGCATGCAGTTTTTTTTTTTTTCAGCTTAGCGGTTTCACATCATTATGTTTCATTACACACTATGATGTGTCAAGTAGGAAAACACTTTGCTGACTTGCTGATGAAAATTTAACGTGTCATTTATGTACCTATTTCAAGTTCTTACAGTGGTTTCCAAGACTGAAATAACATAGTAAATAAATATGCTATAGCTATGTGCTTTGAAGTTATAAGGAAGAAACAAAATAAAAGGAACAGAATGGCTATTCAAAGTCATTACTGACGCTTGCAAACCATATGCTTAATAAGAAGATATGGCTCTGCAAGATGCTACCTAAATGGTGTGGTTTGAAGAGCGGGAGACTGAAACCTCTAACTTAATATATTTAATTGGTGGACCTGAAATATTACCATTAAAATGCAGATCACCTTTTGGAGTTTAGCAAATCCATATGAAAATTCAAATTTCTATGAAAATGACAAAATTTTCAGCATCAACCAATTGAATTTACTGGTTGGCAATTCAGTAATATTTAGTAGAAAATTAGATTCAAAACAACAAGAGAAGTGAGACTTAGAGAAAAAGAGAGAAAAAGAATTAAAAAGAAAGATGTTATACATTTTGCTTTATGACACCTTACTATCTTTAACAACAACAATGCAACCTGGCATTCTATAATTCAAAATGAGCCAATATGATCATTGGCCAAATAATACCATTCAAACAATTCTGTGTTTGGGGGTGTGTATTTTACAAACACCCATTGGTAATAAAACCGGGGAGTGAATAATACTAACCTGATAAGATTTGTTAAATGTTAAGAGTTGTTGAAGATACTCAATTTCAAAAGTTAACTATAACAAGTTTGCTATGCTTCATTTTTCTACCTTCATACCTGGAATAATATTTAATGAGTATTAACTTTTGTTGGGATAACATGCAATGGAGTTAGTATCAAGTTTTTAAACTGTTTTATTATATATTCATTTTGTAATCTTGAGAAATTTAATTAAAATCTTGTTGGCAGTTTCCTTACCTTTAAACCTTAAAAATAAAAAGTTAATATTTTCTCATAATTTAAGAGGGCAGTCATGCAAATACTGAAGAGTAGTTTTACAGATGGGTTGACAAGAAGATAAAGAAATATGACAGTAATCTATAGTCATTTCTCCAATATAATTATGTCATAATACTTACTTTATGTTATTTTTCAAACATTTTCATCACACTAATTACATCCATCAGGAGGATGCAGGACTTCATAAAACATTGGAATATGAGATTAATTATTTCTGTTTTGCATTTTGTTATTTGTTCAAAGGCATGATTTAAATTAATTATTTGAATTAACTATGGATTTAACTTGTCTGCTTCATCACCAGGATATTAAATGTTAATGTCACAATACATCAAGATGTAGTTGTATATTGACAGTGATGTTTTTAAGCTGTTCTCAAATGAACAGTAAAGATTTGGTTAATTTGGAAAACAGCATTTGTTACTACCTTTCATTTCTGAATTTCAATGCCAACCATATTTTGCACTGAAATATTAAATTTGATTCCTTCTATACAAATTAATGCTTGAAAATCCAACGTTTTTATAGGTATCTCCAGCCAAGAATAATGATATCTCATCTAATTTTTCAGGCTGCACCCCATTCCCATGTGGGCACTTACATCTTCATCTAGACCAGCTCCCCTCTTGCACAACTCCTTAACATGTGTTACTTTCAGTATTGCATTTCTTTATAGAACTGATGTTTCTCATTGATTCTCATCATTCAGTGTTGTTCTTGATCTCATTACAACACTGCCCTCATCACTCAGTCGTTATTCCTATAATGCTGCCCTCAAGAAACAAATGACATAGCCCTATTTCCTCATGGCAAGTTTAGTTAAAACTCTCCCTTCATTCTTTCTTTATCTACCTGTGGAATAAAAGATAATGAAGTTGAAATGTTCATTATACTGAATGTCTGTGTAAGTCCTTTTGTGTCTTTTTCTCTCATAATCACTACAAACTACTAACTTTCTAATAGAATATCTTTATTAACTATCATTTTTACACCTGGAAACACCTCATAAGCCAAAAATTTAAGGTCTTTGAATTTTCTCACAATTAATGCAGTGGAATGCAGTTCTCATCGTGACATCCTACCAATGACTTTTCCTTTATTATCATCTCATTTCACTCCTTTCCATGACTCTCAGTACATGTACATTGTGCCAATGATGCTTGATTCTATTATCAGGTCCCAAGACATACTAGCTTTCTAGAACCAACACTGCATGAACAGAATTACTCCTATTTATTTGTTTAAGCATACACTCCAGTTTATGAATACAGTTAAACTTTAACTCCAACTATCTGATGCAGTATTAAAATAATTTATAATAATCCTGTTATATCTTCTTTTAGCTACTCACTGGCATCATTTTGCAACATTTCATGGCTTCTTACCTGTCCATCTGCCTTTCTAACTATTCCAGATTTCCAAATTCATAACTATAGCTGTCAACATCCCTGATTCTACCCAATTCATTACCCAATCTTCAAGTTTGTCTTCCCTATCAGGGACTGTGTGGGGTCTACATCAGGACTGTGGAGTAAGACTCCACAGTTTCTAAATGCTGACAGAATGCACAAGGCTCCTCGGCCAAAATAAAATACTGCTCTCAGGAAGGCAAGATGCATACTTTCCATAGTTGTTTATGTCCCCCTTCCCTCCATGATCTGCAGAATGACACAGAGGGAGCCAGATGAATGCTTTGCTCATGGTGAGCTTGACTTACTTTTGAGAACTCTGCTTTCAAAAATACCTGTTTTGCATTAGGGGGAAAAGGACTCTTAGCAAACTTTCTCAATCTCTTTTCTAAAGGGAGTTTGAAAATCTTATTGTATTTCACATAAATTAATCCTTCTCATAGAGGGGAAACAATGATTAATACCATTACTACACAACACTCTTGAAATGCTTGTCTGGAACAAAGGCTTTTAAATTCTGCTCAGTTGATGTGAAAGGGACAGCTGAGAAATTATCTTCATTGCCTCGTAGGTCAACGTTTTAGTTGTCAAGAAAATGAAAGGAAAATCATACTTACTGTAGACTTTATCACTGCCAAAGGTCTACAAGGAGTTACTATTATTATTATTTTACAGAGGCAATGGGAGAAACTTAGGCAGTCAGATTCTATTTGACTTTTACACTTAAATTTATTGTGGTAGGGACATTTAACTTGATATCCATCCATTTTAAGGGCATAATGCAATGTTATTAAATATGGACTTGATATTGTGCAGCCTATTTCTACAATTTAATTCATCTTCTATAACTAAAATGTTATACCTATTGAAAACTGATCCCCCAAAATCCCCCATGCCACTGTAAACAGCATTCTACTTTCTAATTTTGTGAAATATTTCAGTACTATGTGTAAGTAGAATCATGCAGTATTTTTTCTTCTGTGATTATTTAGAATTTTGTCCTCCAGGTTCAACCATGTTGGCTTCTATGAAGGAATCTGAGTAGCATTCCAATCTGATCTGTATCAGAATCTGAATGAACTCATACACACATATACATTTTCCACTCACACCAGAGTAGGCATTTAAATTGCTTTTATGTCTTGGATATTATTTTTAAAGTACTGCAGTGATACATGAATGCGAGAGTGCAAATATTTCTTCAATATTCTGATTTTCATTGTTTTAGATAACTGGGCAGAAGTAATGTATCATTCAGTAGTTATTCTTTTTGTCTTTTGAGGAACTGCCACATTGCTTTCATCAGTAACCACACAAATTTTCATTCTTGTCAATGGCATTAATAATTCCAATTTTTCCAAAGCCTCATTAATATTTTTGCTTCTAAAAGCTAGGCTAAGAAGGCTTAAGATGATATTGCATTCTGGTTTTGATTATTTTTCCCAAGATTAGTGATATTCAATATCTTTTTATATAGCAGTTGAATATTGCTATGCACTTGGGAAAATGTCTATTCTACTTCTTTGTCCACTTTTTAAAAAAATATTTTCCAGGATTTTTGTTATTAATTTTGTGAGCTTCCTCCTATGTTTTGCATATTAATTCTTTGGTGGATGTATGACTTGCAAATATTTTCTCCCATTCTGTAGGTTATCTTTCCTTGGTGTTGTTTGCTTTGATGTGCACAAGCTTTTACTTTGATGTGGCAAACCTTTTCTAATTTTGCTTTTGGTGTGTATTTTTAATGTCATATCTATGAAATTGTTGCAATAATGAATGATAAGAAAATTGCCCGTTAGGCTTTCTTTCAGTAGTTTTGCAGTTTCTCATCTAACACTTTATTTCTTTAAGTTGAATTGATCTTCACGTATGTTGAATCTAGGGCCCAAATTTCTTCTGCCGGCTATGCCAACAAAACTTACTGTGCATTCTCTTTGAATATCTGTTGGCTGTTTGTCTGTATGTGGATTTATTCTTTGCTCTTCGCTCTTTTCCAGTGGGGTACATCTGTCCTTAAAATTTTAATCATTGTGACTTTGCAATGCATTCAAAAGTCAGAATGAGTGATATCTCTAGCTTTGTACTTCATTCTCAAAAACCTTATGGCTATTTTGTTTTTTCCTAGATGAATTTTTCCCAGTTCTATAAAAAATAATGAGATTTTAATCACCATAGGATTGAATATGAAAATAATTTTGATATTGTGAACATTTTAAAATTATTAAGCATTTAAATACAGGACCATGCAATGTCTTTCATTTGTCTTTAATTTCTTTCTTGTAGTTTTCAATATGCAAGTATTATATCTCCTTAATTAGGTTTATTCTTAAGTACTTTACACTTTCTGATGCTCTTAGAGGTGGCATTATTTTCTTAAATCAGTTTTCTGAAATTTTAGTATTAGTTTTATTTGTTAACCTTCATTTGCATACTGCAAGGTTACTGTTTTCATTTTTTTACTTCTAAGAATATTTGGTTGGAGTAATTAGAGATATTCATATCTATGACAATGTAATCCTGAAACAGACACGTTTTCTTTTTGATTTGGGATTTTGTTCTTTTATTCCTTTTTCTTTCATAACTGCTCCACCTAAGACTTGTAGTACTACTTTAAAGAAAAGGCTCAGACTGGGCTGCCCAGCCTTGCTCCTGATTATTCAGGATTACCTTTCAGTATTTTGGCACTGAGTACATTAGTGCTTCCTTATCCATCAAAGATGTGTTACAGAGCTCACAGTGGATGCCAGAACCTGAAGATGCCATTGAATTCTGCAATTTAATATATTTATCTTGCCTTAAAACTTGTTACACACTATTGTCATAAGTTTGTTCTTTGTAGTTGAAAAGTAGAAGTACTTCTTATTTCCGTTTTTCTTCTCACAATTTCAAGGATAGAAAATTCCCAGCTCTTCCCCTACTTGGTATCTTCCCAAAAGAATTAAAAATTTCATACCACAGCAATATATGTACACCCATGTGTGAAGATTTACATCCCAGACTAGATGCTGCAGGATGTTATAAGATTTCATCATTCTGCTCATGGTGGTACACAATTTTAAACTTATTAACTCTATATTTCTGGAATTTTTCATTTAACATTTTTGGGTTCTTAGCAACTGAGGTTAATTTAAACCAGGAAAAGGAAACAGGGACTACTATGGAATGTCGGACATTGACTACTCATATGTGGCCTTTAGTATGGAGAAATATATTCCTTCTTTATAATTTGGTTTGTGTTTTTTTTAAAAAAAAGAAGATTCTGTATTTTGCCAGATGCTAATGAGATGTGTCTAATGAGATGATACAAAATATGTCCTTTATTCTGCCAGTGTGATATATCACATCAATTGATTTTCCTATGGTTAGTCATCCTTACATACCAAGAATCAACCCACTGGTTGTTGGTGTGTGACATTTTTATTTAATTTAATGATTCTTGCATAGATGTTTACTAGAGATACTAGTCTGTTTTTTCTTGGAGTGTCTTCATCTAGCTTCGGTAAGAGGGTAATTATGGCATCATAAATGGAGCCTAGAAGTTTTCCCTTTTCTTCAGTTTTTGAAAAAGCATCCTTAAAGAACTGATATTATTTGCCTTTAAATATTTGGCATAATTTGCTTGTGAAACCATGAGGTTGTAGATGTTTCTTTCCTGAAATATTATAATGTTCTCATGTTACTTGAAACATATCTATGCAGGCTTTCTCTTTCTTTAGTATTCAGCCTTGGTGGGTTGTGATGGTAGGAGTTTATTTCTTCTAAGTTATCGTAGGTTATTTTTATTGCATCGTTTTTTTCTAATAGTCACATTTTATCTTTTAACATTTTTGTCCTCATTGTAATGTTTCTGTTTTCATTCACAATTTTGAGTCATTGTTCATTCAAACTTCTTCTAGCCAGAAATTTATCAGTTTATCTTTTCAAGAAATGTAAGTCTCAGTTTTGTTAATTATTCTTGGCATTACTTTTCTATTTCATAATTGTTTCTGTTTTTGTACTGTTTTGTTTTGTAAGCTAATCTTTAATGTTTCCTCCTTCACCTCTTTGAGTTTCATTGGTTCCTTTTCTTGCTCCTTATACTATTAAGTTACATTGCTGCGATCTTTGCTATTATTTTTTGTATGAAGCCTTGTATTGCTGTGAACTTTCCTTTATATTGTTCAATGCTTGCTTAATTAAAACTGAGGTTGTGCACATATACATCTATAATTATACTTTTCCCATGAATTGACTCCTTTGTTGTTTTTCAGTGATTTCGTCTCTTGCAATCTAATCTGAAGAAAGATATTCTTTCTATTGTTTGAGTTGTCTTTGCACGAAATTTCTTTCTCTGTCCTTTTACTTCCAGGCTATCAGCAACCTGAAAGCTTTAGTAAATCTCAAACAAATCACAGTTAGATCTTACTTTTTGTTTTGTTATTTGCATCCATTCAACTTTTCTGTTAGTTGTGCATAGATACTGTGCAAAAGTTTAATCCATTTATATTTAAATTTATTATTGATAGGTTTGGATATATGGTGGGCATTTTAATTATTTTGTACATCTTTTGTAATTTTTCTTTCCTTTGTTGGTGAGCTTTGTTTTGTTTTTTTGATGGTGATAAATTTTTCTTTATCTCTTTTGTGTATCATTATAGATATTTATAAATATTGACTCTATGGTTCCCACGAAGCTTACAAAATATTTTTATTTTTATTTCAGTTTATTTTAGCTAACGACAGCTTCAGTTACATACAATCTCTAAATTCCTTTTATCCAGTTTGTTATTGATGACATAATTTACATTTCTTTATATTATATATCCACTGATAATTTTTATGCTTATAGTTACTTTTAATAATTTTTTTTTCTTCTTAGCTTTATGGTAGAGTGGAAATAAGTGGCATGCCAAGATTGCAGAATTTAAATTTTATGAGTTTTTTTCAGTTTTCTGTGCCTTTGTATTGCTACATAGTTTCCTTATATTTCAATTTATAGCACTCTCTATAGCACACTCTCTAAGGCTTTAGGTTATGAATTCCTTCAATGTTTATTTTTCTGAGAAGTCTTTTATCTGTTCATTTGTGAAGGACAGTTTAGTTGAGAATGGCATTCTGGATTTCTTTGTTTTCTTTTGTTTTCTGGACTTCAGTATCATTTCCTACTGTTCGTTTCTGCAACGTTTTTATAGTGAAATTCACTCAGTCTTACTGCAAATATATATTCTGTGACAAACTGTTTTTCTCTTGCTGCTTTGGAAATTATTTTTCAGTTGATTACAATGTGTTCCACTTCAGATTTCCCATGATTTATACCATTTGAGGGACTTCGCAAATTTTGAATCAGGATATCCATTTACTGACATAGATTTGAGATTTTAACCGTTATAATATTAAATAATCCCTCCCCCCAGTCCCTTGGAGAAGTAACTCAGTTTTGTTTTTCTTCTTAGTCTCAAGGCACAATGCCAGCTACAGGGAACCCTGACCTCTTTCCTTTTCTTCCCAGGGCCTCTGGTGTTCATCTTCTGCTGCTCCTTTCAACCCTGTTTTGTGAGATAGAAACCAACTCTTTGATGAATGTACAGAAAGAATGGGGGTTCCAGGGGGCTACTCTGCTCAGCTCCCATCCTTCTGGGAGTGCACCCTCACTTTTACACCATGTCAACATCCCTTAGAACTGTACCAGCTCCAGGGAACCAACCACTCCTTTTGCTTTCTTCCAAAAGGCCATGTGAATGCAATTACTATGGTTCCTTCACTGTGTGAGACATTTCTTTACTGCTGTGAGAAATGAGGCAGAAACAGGCTCTTTGGGATCCTACCCCACCTCAGAGGAGAAGTCACAGTTCTGAAAATCTCCCTCAAGGCTTACCTGTGTTGGTTTCAGGGAAGGGACTAATATGAGCACAGTGAAATGCTCACTATTCATTAAAATGCTGCCATTCTTAGCTCTACAGTCTTTTGAAGTGCTGCAATTTCTTCACTATATTCTAGATTTCACATAAACTTGTGATGGTCCCTATAAAATTATTAAATCAGTGTTTCTGGGAAGAGCAAATACTGAACATTACTTTTCTGCCATTTCTCAGGCATGGCTATTCAAAGTCAGAATTCAGACCCCAAAACTGCAAACTTTAGGACTCTGTGTTATTTGCTGAGCATTATTCAGGTGCTATAATGTTACGTATATTATATCAGTGCTACAGAAATGTTGATATCACATCCCCATTTCTCTACGTGGAAAGCTTTTGTATGTCTTTGAATCGATTTTCAAAGTAAAGCTACAATTTGTATCAACTATGTAAATACCATGCAAGAGAATATATATTTCCATTATTGTTTGGAAAAAGTAATTTGGACAAGTGAAAAGATTCTCAGTTGTATGTTCTGGAGTTTGACTCATTACTATTATCTTACAGATTTTAGACTGATCTGTCTGGTTACTATGCTTAGCTAGATGATAGCAAATTGGTATTTTAAAGTAAAGCTAATTCATAGAAGAAAAGGTTTTCAATGAATTTGTCAGGTAAAATATTTCCTCTTTAGTAGTCTTTTTTTTTAATTTAATGCTTTAATAGACCTCATCTATCTCTAAATAGTTAAATTTCTATGGCATAGGTACTTCTGTCACTATCTTGGTTACTTTCCTTTCATTACTGAGACAAAATACTTGATGCCCAAAATGAAGGAAGGAAAGGTTTATTTAGCTTGCAATTTTTGGAGGTTTCAGTCCATACTCAGCTGGCTTCAAGGCAGGGTAGCATGGCTGAGGGGCAACGGTTCATGGTGGCCACAAGCACCAAGAGTTATCAGGGTAAAAGGGATGAAGCAGGACTCCTTCCTTTCCTTATACTGTATGGTAGCTCTGCCCCTGGGTGGGCACAGCACTCACACCACCAATCCCAGCACTAGACAACGAACCAATCATAAACACTAGACCTAGCCACCTCCATGACTGCATGAGGCTTTGGGGGAACATTTAAACAAACCACAATAGTCACCATGGAGGTCATGCAGAGAGATATCTTTGTTTTCACTTCTCTGTAAAGGGTTGATATTGTTCATTGGACAGACAAGGCAACCACCTGTATTACATGTATTTCACCCTAACTATGCATAAATTCTCATAAAATTGAAAAATGTATTTTTCTAATAGAATGTTTTTATTAGCATTCTATACTCATACTTCAGACATTTTATATTCAAATACATATACTTAGGTGTCCAGTATTTTATTTAATGATACCTGGTGAGAAGTGCAAGTCCCATTATAAGACAGATAAAATGTAAGTCTAAAAGACAAAAAAAAGTTACCTTAACTACATTGTCCAAAAAATCCACTGAACTATATGAGCAAATATCATGTCTGTCAAGAGAGTATTATCTCCTGGATCTAAATGTAATAGCAGTTACATGAAATGTGTATACTGCTAAAATTGAAATCAATAAGAAGATAACAGTAGGTATCTCTTTCAATAAAAAAGGTTAAAATAAGACAATATCATTTTCTTATAAAATTATTTAGAAAAACCCTTGAATATAAGAGTTGTGTTGGTCTCCTAAAATAATGTATTTTGAAAAGAAGCATCATGCCAACTGCTCTTGCTATCTAGAGAGAAATGAGAAAACTTCTCAAATGTCATTTGCCAACACTGAGGTAAAGAAAACTCATGATATTAAATCTCAAAATAATGGATAGAGTAGAGAACTCTCCTAGATGTGAGGAGAAATTTACTAAGACAGAAAGAAAAGGTATTACACATGCCAATCTTTTTTTGCTTTCTTCTACTGAAAAGCTAAATGCTGTAATCAAAATAATTCTGAGACTGTTGTTCATGAGTATCAAAATACATATGTGTGTGTGTGTGTCAGTTCAAATTTTAAAATCCTTATACAACAACTTCCCACATAAATGTATTTTTTTGTATTTTTACTGATCTATGATATCTTTTAGTAATTATGGAGCATAATATGATAATTTGTTATATGTATATGATGTGTAATCATCCAATTGAGAATAGCACCTCCATATCCTTGAATATGAGTCCTTTCTATATGTTGGAATCTTTCATAGAAATAGTTGTAGATGACTATTCTCATGTGCTATAGAAAATTAGACATAGTGCCTCCTTTCTAACCATCTCAGTGTCCTTTATTTAACTTTGATGCTTTGCTCACTTTTCTACACTGACCACTGTTCCACTCATATTCTTGTAAGACTGACTATTTAGTTTCCACAAATGAATGATAACAAGAAACATTTGTCTCTTTGTATGTGGCTACTAACATAATGACCACCATTTCTATCAGCGATACTTTAAATGTCAGGATTTCATTATTTTCTATACGTAAATAATACCTCATTATGCATATGTGCCACCTCTTGTGTCCATTTGACCATCACTGGCAACACCTTGGATGCTGGCATATCTTAGGTATTGTGAATATTACTGCAAAATTCGTGAGCATGCAGGTACCTCCTTGATATAGTAATTTTCTTTTCTTTGGATATACAACCTGTAGTGAAGTTGCTGGCTCATACGGAAGATCTATATTTAGTCTTTTCTAAGAGATCTCTATATTGCTTTCCATAGTACATGTATGAATTTGAATTTCCATTAAGAGTATATACAAGTTTTTCTTTCTTCACATTCTGCCTGACATTTGTAATTTTTGGTCATTCTGTGAATAGCCATTCTAACTAGGGTGTGGCTTATTGTATGATCGGGCTGATTTCTATTTCTCTGGTGAACAGTAAATTACCATTACTTTATAACACAAAAGCTAAAGTGAAAGATTAAATGCAACCTAAATGGGACAATAAGACATGAAGAGAAAATAGACAGTAAAAAGACCCAAAATGAGACTCTAGGTGTCACAAATTGAAGGATATTTTTCTATCTTTACAGCCTAAGATTAGCACTTTCAAATTACTGACTTCACATATGCAAACATTGGGACTATACGCTGTAAAAATGAAAAGGTTTCACACCACACTGATGTGCAAATGATTCAGTTTTCTTTACTGGAGAATAAAAACCTATATAAGTTGAAGGTTCTAAAAAAAAAGAGGCCCACTTTCTGGTAAAATTGATTAAATTTAAAACTTAATATATTAGACAAGTTTCATCTTTAAGTAATACATGTGGCAATGTTTATACTCCTTATGAAGTTTTTGCAGCGTCTTCACAACATACTTAAAAAGCAACAGGTGTACTTTAATATGTATCTTTATTCATTATCCAGGTTTTTCAGCATGGTATTTAAACATAATTTCTTATAATATTGAAATAGTGAACTGGGGGCCGGGACTTTGGCTCAGTGCCTTAAGCGCCTGCCCTGGCAAGCGCAAAGTTGTGAGTTCAATCCCCGGTGCTGAAAAAAAAAAAAAAAAAAAAAAAAAAGAAATAGTGAACTGGGCTATTTTATTGGACCTTTCACTATATTTGAAATCTGACACTGTTCAGATAAAATGGTAAGAATCACTGAACAAATTTGCATGTTATAAATAACATAAATAAATGTAAACATATACCATTTTATAACATAATATGTAATAATATAAATATTTATATTATATTTTAAGAGTATTTATAATATTATAAAATAATATAAGTTATTTATAATATGCTCAAATTATAATAAAAATGTTAATTCCTGTTTTTAAAAATATTGATGAGAAATTACTTAACCGAAGCATATATATGCTTAATACTTGGCTTCCTTTTATTTTAGTTTAAAATATACTGGATTATGGCTGTATTCTTAAAATGTCCATTTGTCAGTCGCCAGTTACTTTAGTAATCTTTATCTTTCTGATAGGGGTGGTTCTCCTTTAAAGCTACAAGAATTAACATGACAGATCTGGCAGTAAAAGTCTGTGCTCACTTCAAAAGGCGGTCCTAGTTTTCGTAGTGTTTTCAGCTAACTTCATTAGATTAGTTTTTGATGGATTCCAGTTGCACCTGACTGAACCAAAGTAACTCTTCAAACCTGCTGCCACCTCACTTGATTCCTTATTGATCATATCACTCACCTCTCAGGCTTACCAGCTCAAGGCATCTTTGCCTTACTCACATCAGTTGCCCTGGTCGATAGTCTCTGATGTTTCACAAGTGGCTTACAGTTTCCTGTTTAACTAAACAAATTATATACTGTGTTCTACAGGTTTAGATTTACCATGAATGCTTAGTATTCTTGATTTTCTGACAAGCATTTGATGATTTAAAATTATTATTTAAATGCCTACATAAACAAATTAGTCTTTCTCCAATTTTAGTTATAAAATTCAAATTTGCTATTGGCCAAGAATTTGTTTTGTTACAATTTTATTTATATGATTCATTTTATATCAAAATATCATCTAGGAAAAGAGATGTATCAACATAAAATATGAGTTAAATAATATCGTTGCATATTTTTACCTTATTTATATTCTAATCTAATGGATAAGTTTGTTAGATGTAAAAACAATATCTCTGCATTTTGTGACTTCTTGTGTATTTTCATTCAAATATTCCATACTACCATGAACTCACACAATGTGTACCAACACACATGCAAACAAACATATGAAGAATTCTTTCTTACTTTTTGAATAATTTCTTTATAGCAACTAACAAAGCTACATTTTGTATATGCATTTGATTGCAATATCTAATTTAATTATTTCTGAATAGTCACATCTATATTTTTATTGATCTCTTTAAACTATACTTATATGAAATAGCTTCTGATCAGAAACAATTACCTATTATTGAATACAGGATTAAATTTTGAAAAGTTATTTACTTCTTGCAATGTTCTTATTTTAAGCTGCATTTTCTGTCATATCTCCATCGCTTTTGAACATGAAGTGCATTAAAATTCTTTCTTTCAGGCAGGTAATTTTTATTCCTGTTATTTTGTAGAATGCTTTCCCAGATCTTCTATTATCCACTAAGATTATACCATCTGTCAGGATTCAGCTCAGTGTTGGGTATCAAGCAGAATTTCACCAATATCTCCAGTACATGTTGATTTCTCACTTTTCTGTATACATATAGAATGCAAATATTCATCTTGGCCCTAACATTTTAATAAATATGAATGACTTTATCTTCCAAATGATATATGAATTTATATCATATGTCATAAAATATAAGCCTTTTCAGTATGTACTACCCCAAAAAATACATTGCCTACAGCAAGATGTTGCTAGTGCACAGAATTTGGGTTAAAGGAGAAATTGAAGATATTTGAATTTTGACTTACTCATTTAGTAAATTTTTTAGCATGATGGTGAAGTTCATAATTTACATGTGTCAAATATAAGGTTCTTGTCGAAGTTAAATAATCCAAGATGAAAGACATGTTTAGCTAAATAAGTAACTCATGAAATATACTGAGTATTACCTACCACATTTTCTCAGGATCAAGAATACAGATGTAGCTCAACTGAATGGTTTTGTCTCAAGGTATTTTGTGAGTCATATTCCAGGTGCTGGCAAGGGTTACATGAATTGAAGACTTCACTGGGTCTGCAGGACACCTTTCTGAGATGGCATAATCATTGTCTGTTGGCAGGTGTTCAATTGTTTGCTGTACAGTTCCTGTAAGCGTGGGACATTCCATCCAGCTGGTTCAGTAATGTCACATTTCAGTGGGCAGCTTCCCCTGAAATAAACAATCTAGAGAAGGCAAGGTGGATCCACAATGTCCTCTGATTACCTAACTTCACCTATCATGCTGTGCCATGTTAACAATATCCTGTAGGTCCTACATGTCAGTACTATTCTGTGTGAGAGCGGGGCACACAGCTGTCAAGGAGGCAAATGTTATGGAAGCCATACTTCAAGTTGCTTTTCCATGCTTTCAAACTCAAATTATTTAAGTGTTTGGAATTATTGTTTGTAGAAGTATTGCATGGGCCTTAAAAGATATTTTTTATATTTTTACTTTATATTAGATCCCCAATTCCAAGAATGATGTTCTATTTAAAACCATCTTGCAATTTTGTTATGTGAAATCACAAATGTTTCATAAAAAATGTACTATACACTAGGTATAAACTATAGCTTAATATTATTCAATGCTTGGTACAAATCACTTCATTGTGACCTTTTGAGAGCATTGACAATTTCTAGTAACTACTGTTTTCACAGGGTATAAAAAATAAGCATAATGTTTGCAAAGGGCAGTAAGGTAAGTACCATGAGATAATTTAAAGTGTGATTGTGCTTAAAAGTGAGACAGATTATCTCCAGTTGTGGTGTTGGTAAAAGACTGCGTGGTCTTGGTTGCATTATGTGGCTTTTGGAGAACTGTGAGACATTTGAAATACTTTATGAGAAATCAAAATTGCTTTAACTCCCAATACATCACACAAATAAAATAAAACAAGTAAAATAATTTACAAAAAAAGAATTATTGAAAATTTATCGAATGATCACAATTATTTGATTATTCAGAATTCCCTGCAGCATAATATAATTTATAATCCAAGGCCAAGACAGCTAACAGAAAGCATGTGAGTTTGTCACTTGCCTTTTCTCTGGGACAAAACACTTGACACTAGAACCTTAAAGGACAAGAATTTTATTTTGTCTCATGTTTTAGAAGTTTCAGTCCTTGCATGATCAGCTGAGAAAAGACGCTCACCTCATGGAAGCCAAGAAGCAGAGATACAGGAGGAGTCAGGAAATGGGACACAATCTTGTTGGTGATGCCCACAGTGATCTACACCTTCTAAGGAGTTCCCACCTCCAAACAGGAAGTCAGCTATAAACCCATCAGCAGATGAATCCACCCGTGAGTATAGACCCCCATGTTTCAGTCACCTCCCCAAACCCCACCTCCAGTCTCACGAAACTTCAGGGGGACGTTTGGATATAAACCATAACTGTTCCTACTCAATGAAAAAGGTTCTAAAGCTCAAAATTGTTTCAGTCTTCATATATCTTGATATAGTAATAATATGTATTTTGATTGTACATGGACTGTAAAAAATCCTAACTTGAAAATATTTAGCACCTTCATATACCATGGTAGAATGTCCGTGTTCTTTGGTAAATATATTTTTGCAATATGTATATACAGTTTTATCTGACTAAAAATTTAACTGAATCTAAATGGAAGCTGCAATCTCTGTTCCCTGTAAGGTAATTTCTGAATATAAAATACATCACTAATTTTGATGAAAGAAAGTCATGGAGTGCTATCATAATCTATGAAAGTTTCTTAAAGCTTATACTTTAACTGTGTTTATGTGTGCATATACAAATATATTTAATTATACAAATGACACATTTATAAGAATATAAAAATTTATTTCCAAATTTCAATGAAACATATATTTAAAGATGAAAGTAACATAGTGACATAGTGAGCAGAAAAATATAAATTAAATATGAAACTTTTGCATCACTTCAGATATGATGTCTCTTCCTTTCAACTTACTTTTCCTATTTATGCTAGAATAATCTTATTAATATAATTAGTATTCAACAAACTCCATTCCACACTCTTTTAATATGATGTTGTCCAATTCATATATGTATGTTTGATTAGTTAATTTCTCCCAGTATCTAACTTAAAGGAATTCTTATATAATCATTCTCTCAGGCAAAAATTTTTAGTGCTCCTAGTTTATCTTCACAGTTATTGCCATGGTTTCACATTTATAATTTTTATTATTGATAGATTAATATTTATGACCTCTAAAAAATGTCAGTGAGGGCAGGGATCAATCTGCACTGTGTCTAGCAAATAATGCTAAGTAAATATTTGTTAAAAAAATAAAAACAAAAGAAGAATTAACACCAATTGTGAAAATTTTCCAAAGAAGAAAAATAAAATTTGAAATAAAAGTATTTCATGGAATACCAGAAACCAATCTTTGTTAAAGTAGTCACTGGGAATATTCAATTTTGAAATTTTCATAGTTTCATTTTCAAAATTTCAACTAATATTATTCCTATTAGTATTTTTCAACTCTCTGCTTATATATCAGAGTTTCTTAAATTACAGGGTGGGAAATTTCTAGAACATTAATCAAGTATATTTAAGGCAAGGAGGGACATGGAAAGATATGAGTGATTTGCACATATTAATAATGAAAGCTAATATTTAATTTAATAATTATTAGGGTTAATGATGATTCCAGAGAATTGTGTATGTTCTTATATTCCATTATGTCATGTTTATGAGTGAATCTCTTCCTTTTAAGTACTCTACATTATTTTCTATATGACTATAGTAGAGTAACGGTAGTATATTACCATCTTTACAATGACTAAACTGTCTCTTTCTTTGGACATCCTAGAGACTGGTGGAACATCCCAGTGTCATCAAGTTGTGACTGAGTGGTCCTCTCCCATGCTTAGAACATGTAATCATCTAGGATCACAAGAGACAGAAAGCATCACTTTCAATCTGTATGCATTTCTGTTTTGTCTGGATTTCATTGGAGAAAATGATTTCATAGGTTTATGGGCTAAAATGTAATGTATCACTGCATGTGTACCTTCTGAAACAATAAAATGAGGCTAATTAGAATGTTCATCACCTCACACATGTGTTTTTTTGGTGATAACATTGAAATTCCTCTCTTAAACTGGATTCATAAAAGGCAAATAGAAAAAAAAAGATTCTATGAAAATATTGTTTTACTTCTTGTATTGGGTGATGTCACCCCAAGTCCTCATATACTTTTGACTGTGCTGAGTCTGGTGCTTGTGATCAGTTTGTTGTCTAGCACTGGGATTGGTGATGTGAGTGCAGCACCTGCCCAGGGGTGGAGCTGAGATACAGTGTAAAGGAGGTGGGTCTTTCTCTCTCTTGCTTCCATCCTCTCTCTTTCACCAGTGCACCTTGCTGTTGCTGCAGCCATGAACAGCAGCCCAGCCTAGCCATGCTGCCTTGGAGCCAACTAATTACCGACTGAAACTCCCAAGAAACTGTAAGAAGTAAACCTTTCCTTCCCTAATTTTGGGTGTCAGGTGTTTTGTCTCAGCAATGAGTGAAAAGTAACCAAGATACTTCTTCATTCTTACCTTTTATCAGAACTACACTCTGTGGCTACCGAATGCATATTCCAAACACAGTATGTTTCATACATTTTCAGTATATTCCCAGTGTAAAAGACAGATTCTGTCCCTACAAGAATGAAAGTGATGTGGAAGTATATACCCACCCATGGAGTTTTCCTTCTTCCTTTCTCTTCACACCCTCCCCTCATTTCTAACTTTTGGTCTCTTTCCCTCATTTCTACTTCGTTCCATCTCATTCTCTTTCTTCCTCTCTCCCTTCTTCTCTCCCTCTTTTCCAACCTTCCACCCCTCCTGTTTTTCAGATGCTGTCTCACCATTTCTAAATTTGATGAAATATCTCAAATGGGTGCTTATCATTCTGTTACTGGGCCTGGAGAAAAACAGAAAAATGCAACAAGCCTGTCATTTTTAATCAAAAACAATATTAAAAAACATTTTTTTCACAAATAAACTCAGATAATGTTCAGAATGTTTTGAAGTGTAAAATATGGAAATAAAACTTTGTTGTTATGAATTTGATAATTTGAGGTCAGCAAACAATTATTAAAAATTCAAAACTGAGAGAGTTTGCTGAGTACTCCTGAGAGTTAGAGTCTCATTATTTCTATATCAAACACTGAATTTGAAATAACCTAATGTATATCTATTTGAAGTTCACAACCTGGTCTTCATAATCTACAAGCACAGTTATCACTTCATATTTCTTTCCCAGCATTCTATTTTCTAGCCTAAAATTGCAAGCTTTACAGTATATAAAAGGCTTGATAATCATATGTGAAAACATGTAGATGTATAAAACAAAACAAAACAAAAAGGAATATTTGAAATTCTTTAGAATATAATGAGAAGAGAGGATTTGCTGCAGTAGTTTTGCCTAAATATATGAAGGGTAAAAAAGTTTGGGATATGAATACATTTATCATGTAGTCATAGGCATATTAAGTGTTAATGCACAGTTAATATAGAGACTAACATAAGTCTTCATATATGTTTTTAAAAGATATATGCATCTGAATTTGCTCATCATTTTCAGAAGATGTAGAACTTGAATGACAGTTATGTTTATGATTCAAAGTTTTCCCCAGAATAAATACTGCCTCCTATCATTATCTACACTGACTTCTTAGTTTTTCTGATTTTGAACTCGTTCCAATCTTACCCCTATGAGTTACTTCTCACAACTCAACAGTACCCTTCTCGTGGCCTGAATTCCCTTCTTAAACATTCTTAATTCTTTTCACCATTTGTTGACTCATGAAGCAGTTGCTTGTTGAAATCCCCAATTTATTTCCCAGTGCTTTCATAATAAGATATTATTGTTAGAAAATTTCTCTTAAAGTGTATCTTTCTTTTCAGTTTTGATTCCATTGATCCCTATTCTTCCCAAAACTGTGTACTCCTGAAAATATACTAGTGTATCAGCATGTGCAGTAGACAAAAAGCTCAATAAGTATTGAAGGCAGGGGCTCTACGGATTATAGAGACATCTATAATCATTGGTATTGAACTCATGGGTATTACACTCATACATAAGTGAGATCTTGGCAAACAGAAAACAATAAAAAGGAAAATTTAAAGTCTATCATCAACTAATTGGCATTAGAATAAAATATTTCCAAGTGAATTATTTCATCTTCTCGAAGAAAGAGAGGTAATAGGTGTCATGACTTACACTCTGGTGTCTTGGTTATACAGTTAAGATGCTACCGGTAGAAAGTTTGGATGATTGACATGTTTCTAAATTTTTTAAAATGTTGCCTGTTGACTAACATAGACAGTATAACCTTGGGATGAATGAGTGGAACATAGTTGAAAATGAATACTGAACATATTCTCCATGCAGTGTTTTTATAATCCTTTTGACTACCATACTTTAAAGACTACTGGCATAAACTGGATAACAGAAAAAATGTACAAAACAAATTTTCAAAGGAATAGTAGCATTGTATTTGAATTCTCTTATTCTTAAAACAATAATAATAAACTCAAAACTTATTCAAATAAGATTTTCTTGAAGATGTGTTCTCTGGAAAATTTCATTATAGTTCTTTATGATTGTTCATAACCCAAAATGAAATTTAATATAGGAATTCATTTTATTTCAATAAACCTTCAAAATGTTATAATCTTCATTCACAGCTAATTTTTATGTAAGTGAAATTGACACAAAAATAAGGTTTTATAGTAAAGTATATGAAAAAGATACATAAACACATGGTGTTGCTCATCATTCATTCCTAAGAACAAAAGTTCTGTAGACTCTCAGCAAGAACTTTCCCTGTAATATTTGTCCAGCCCTTTATACTTGCACATGAGCTTTTATATATTGTCCTATTTTGACCCGGCAATAGTGCTGTGAGCTTAGCTAGACAATTGTATTGTTATTTCCTTATATAGAGAAAAATAGAATAGATTTACAAAAGATATTTTTCTCTAATTAAAAACAAATGAAAATTAGAAAATTTAAATACTATAAAATTAAATAATTTAGACAACATTTAATGTTCCAGAGTCTACTCTCCCACATGAAAATAAATATCCTTAGGTCAAAGTAACTTTAATAATTCTAGTATGTATATTAAAATATAAGGGTTTTTTGGTTTTAATTACAATTTGGATTGCAATATGTAATTATATGTATTACTTTTCATGATTCTCCCTTCCTTGGAAATTTATTACAGGAATATTTTTAAATCAGATCATACATTGATAAAATTTTTCTTCATTATGAGTCAAATATCGCATATTGATGCACATTTAAGTTGTTTTCACTTTTGGACTTTAAAGAACTGTATGTTAAATGCAATGTTTAAATATATTTTATCAAATTAATGAAAATAACTCTAACAAACTACCCTTTAAATTTATAAATGTATATTTCTTCAAGTTTTAATTATGCATCATATATGTATATAACATTGATTACCATTCAGAAGTAGTTTGGTGATTAAATTTCCACCAGTAGTATATGAAGTTGCCTGTCTCCTTCATACTCTCAAATACTAAAGTCCCTTTTCTTTTTTCTCTTCTTCCTTTCTTCCTTCCTTCTTTCCTTTCTTCTTTCCTGTTTTTGTAAATTTTTTTCCTTTGTTTTTCTTTCTCTCTTGCTCATTCTCTCTCATCTTACTTTAATAAATGTTTAAATTATATGCTGCTGATGTGGTAATTCAATTTTTTCAAGCTTGGATTGGATATTGCATAATTTCAAAATACGAAAAAAAGACATTCAAATGGTCAACGCTATCCTATCTAAGCTGTTGCAATCATACTGTTACATGGTGATTGGTGACAGTGTGTTTGTCCTACGAAAAGTGACATTCATGGCTTGGTTTGCAGTTCTTCCTCAAAGAAAATCATCTCAAGGACATGAAAATACAGCTATAGCCTTTAGATTTGCCTAAATCATAATTGATAGTTTTAGTATCAATTATATAATAGGATCCTATCTACTTAGCTTTGCATGGTCGTGTATTAACTTACCCTGATGCATGTTTTCAATCTCTTATTTCCCTCAGATTTTCTAATATTCAAGAGTATGTATAAATATTGACTTTTTTTCCTTTCTCCTCATATTCCAAACACATTTCACTTTAACTGGTATCATAACCAATTCCTTACTCATAAAATATCACTTGTCTACTATCAAGATTTCTAATACATACCACCTATTTTGCAATATTGCACTAGTAAGGCTGGGATATTGACAACTTCTTCTACATGTCAGCAACATATTTGCATTCATTGTCATATGGATATGAATACTACAGTCTTATTTAACCAGACACAATTAAGTTTGCATCATAATCCTCTGAACACTCCATCTATGTAATTTTAAAACAGTAGCTTAAATACAATGTTCTTATTTATTTATAAACTAAGGGCACAAGTATTACAAAATACGTAGAAATATTGTAAACTTTGTGTCCATACAAATATTAAAATAGTCCCCCCAATAACTAGAATATAGTAAGCTTTCTGTCAGTGATATCTATCATTCCTTAATGAAATGTATGCATTTGTCACGTGTGACCAAAGAGATAATAATGTACTACTATTGTTTCACTGTATTTAAGGTAATGTCTTCTCCTGTTCCTGAAGTGCAGAAACAATTATTTAAGCTTCTTTGCACTCACAGTGTAATCCAATGCATGTCATAGAATGAATAAATAGTCTCTATTTACTGAATAAATAAATAGTATGAACAACTGAAGAGTTCATTTATGCTGTTGATCCTTTGCGCTTCATATGAAGTCAATGTGCAGAGCAGAACTAATTGGGCAGATGGATTTCCATTAGCCTGTGGAAGCCAATGCACTAACACTTGTACGAAGTGTCATCATGTAAATAGGCATATAGCTGCTTAATTAGAAGTGTTAAAAATAATTTATTTTTCCAATAAAATGACCTTCTAAGAGAACATGATGATAACATTTTAAGAAAGACACAGTAAGGATGGTTTCTTTCCAACATAAAGGGGAAAAGATTGTTAGGTTATAAGGAAAATAGATCCTCTTCTTAACATTGCATTTGGAAAACGTAGTGGAAAGAAGCAAGAGTGTATGTGAAGCAGGGCAGTATTTATTTATTTATTTATTTGCTTGTTTAGTTTGCTTTTCTGAAGACTGAATTTAGAGCCTTCACACTGAGAGCTACATCCCTAACCCTTTTCCTCCTTTTACTTAGAGACAGGGTCTTGTCAGGTTGCTAATTTGCCCTCGCTGTTTGAACTTGTGATTCTTTTGGCTCACACTCCCAAAGTACTGGGACTTCAGGAATTCCCCACCACATGTGACTGGCATGCATGTGTGTATGCAATCATGTATGTTTGTATATATTGTTATCAGAAAGAATGGGAAATAGATACAACTTACTTCTGACCCTGAAAAGACATTGTGCAAATGACTGAAGTCTTCATACTTGAACTTTAAGATTGCATGCAAAATGTGTGTGTGTGTGTGTGTGTGCGTGTGTGTGTATAGTATCATACGGAAGAATTTCCTGCTTTAAAGAACATTCTAACATATCTTCAGCACCATCTCCAACAAAGATATTGAGATAATACAGATGTTCTAAGTCAGCACTCTTCACAATAGTATGCCGACCCAGATGAGGCTAATGAGCTCTTAAAAAGTTGCTAGTGCAATTGAGGAAATTAAGTTTTAATTGGGGTGAATTTTTTTCACTTTTAGACCTATATAAAAGGTGACAGTCGTCTCTCACAAGTGAATTCAAGCACAATTTTCATTTACCAATAGAATGTTCTGAATTTTCTCCTTGCTGTCATTTTTCCTGATCACCCTCTCTATTAATCAGTAATGTTGAATTTTAGTTTCCCTACTTATCTGTCAGTAATCAACATATTTGCCTGTCAACTTCTGAAGCTCTATATAATTAACTCAAGGAAATTTTATCTTGAAGAAGGCTTCTTTCAAGGTACTCACACTCAAAAGTACACCATGGATTAAGTATTACAAAAGTAGAATAAATATTTGTCAATTTAATACAAATTTAACACCATATAATTTACCAAAGGCAACATCACTCTGATAAGGAAAGTACCATTCCTTGTGAATTTCTTGTTAATAATGTTTTGATAATATTTTCCATGCCATATACTGTATTTTAAAATGTTTTCCCAATTTAAATCTGTAAAATAATACAATTTTAAAATTTACTCTCGGTTATTTAATGTTATGAGATCATGCAATGGAAACTATATTTTACTTCAAAGACTTATTACAAAACATGGGAAAGTATACATTTTAAGGAAAAAAGGGGCTTTTAAAATTTACATTTATCTTGTAATTTCCCCTTTGTTTCTGCCTCTGAATAGAAACAGTGATCAACATTATTCTAAGTATGAAGAGACTCCCTTTAGATAAGAAAACTAAGGTCTGTAACCTCAAGGGATATTGGATTTTTACCTTAATTTGACTGCAAAGAGTCTAGTGCTGGCAATGGTTGGAAATAGTAGAGTAGGAAGTAAGAATCAGAAGGCTGGCTGAGTGGATAACCTCAGGTGCTTCCTTAAGCAAAAATAAACTATGTAGATTATAAAAAGAAGCATTCCATGGTATTTCATACCATCTAGTAAGTTTTCTCATTATTAATGTGATCACTGTGTATCATTACTTTATTTTAAAAACATTTCACATAGTTAAAATTCCTTTCTATAATAAGTTTGATTAGTGTTGATACTCACAGGAACTATAAAGTAGATTTTATTTTGGTAGGATATCAGCTTGGTCTTTTAGGGTTGCTACAGCAAAATGGTTAAGTCTGGATTATTTATAAATCAACAGGTGAGAGGTCTGGAGGTTGCTAAACCTAAAATCAGGTTGCCAGTAGACTCTAGGTCTGGTGAGGTTTATTTCCACTTACTTCTCCTTGTTGTCAGCTAACATGGTAGAAGAGGAAATAAGTCTCTTTCAAGCCTCATTTATAAGGCTCATCAAAACCATGATCAGATGAGCTAATCACTTCTTAAGATCTCTACCTCTTAATGCTATCACATTGAATATTAAGTACCTAGATATGAATTTTGGGTGGACCCCGCCATGGAACCCGTAGAAATTGTAAATGGGAAACAATTTAGTACAAGGTCCCTAAGAAAAAATAATGTATTTTCATTCATGAATTTGGGGGAGGGAAAACATTAACTTTCCTATTAAACCAGTTAAAAACTACTGAAACAAAATCATTCTATTTATATCAAAATAAGTTTTAGTTAATGTACATAATACTCTAAAATTATTCACTGTTATTTCAGGGCAAAAGTCTTGTCCATATTAAAAACTTGTTACAGATTAAAATGTTAAAATGTTTCATTTGCCTAGTTTTATAATTGCATATTGTTGTGTATGTAGTAAAAGTCCTTTGTAAAGAACACTCTGGTTGGCAATTGACAACTTTCTTATGGCCCCCACACAGTGGACAAATCACAGTAATAGCCACGGGCTGATCTTCCCAGAGGAGTCATTCCATAGGACCGTCTGAAGTCATCCTACTTTTAATCAATTCTGAAAATCATAGATCCCACCATTTCTGAGCTTCTTAAGGTCATTGATCTCCTTTATGTTTCCTGTGATGTATAGTCTCATCTAGCTTGGAGGTGAAAGATATACTTAAGAAGGCAAAGTGAAGAAAAGAACTTGGCCATGCAGCACTTTCAGCTCAGAGGGCTATTAATGATCATAAGGAATGCGGGAGTGGAATAAAAATGCTTCCTACATCTTTATAGGCAGATAAGTTGTGAACACAGGGTGTTTGAATGCGTGGAAACATGTCTCTCTAATGTTGCTAATAGAGTGTTTGTATTTTATTATTTGCCTAGTAAATATTTTCAGAAAAAAATTTTCAGTTAGGGAAATTATTGTATACACACAAGTGTGTGTGTGTGTGTGTGTGTGTGTGTGTGTGATCTGTATCCAAATGTATGTTTTTCAATTCTCTTTTCAACATTCAGTCCAGATTTCCTAACTCATTGTTTTATAGCCCTTGACAGTGAACTCACTACCTTCTAAGTCATCCTAGCATAATCTATCTTTGAACACTTCAGGGTTTTGGAAAATTCTTTTGCTATTGAAAGGTAACATTTTCCATTTCAAATTCTATATGACAGTCTTGGTACTATTCTCTGGGAACAGATGAAACAGGTCTCAAATCCGTTTTCTGTATAAGTGTTCCTTCTCTAAATACTTTAATCTTCTGATTTTTGCAAGCATGCACCTTGCTACATCTCCTCCCAAGTCAAGTACAATTTAAAACAGTCTACAAAAGTCATGGTTTTTAATTTTCTCTCCATGATATATTTTATACATCTAGACTCTATTCTGCTCCAGGGAAATAAAATGTGAACAGGTTTGTTGGGGGTGGAAACTAGAAAATATCATTCTGCTTCTTCCTGTTTTCACAAAGCATGTATGTACTGCCCTCTCTTCCCATTGGGAGAGGAGAGAGGGGCTAACAAATTCATCTGTTTCTCCTATCACTCATTTTTAGCTTCTTCTGAGAGGAATTGCAGCAGGTTCTTACAACAACGGTTGAGGATATTGCAAGGAGAGAAAGATTGAATTTGATGGCAATGGAACAAAAGTTCAAGAACTTTTAGGCACTGGAATGACCTAATGGAAAAGCAGCCAAGACATGGGGAGGAATTGGTCAATATGATTATGTCATCTGTGTTTGCCAATTGTAACTTCTCAAAGTTAGACTTCTATTTACTCTTAAAAAGACAGTAGTAAATAGGGCCTTTATCTTTCTTGAAAATTTAATTACAAAGAAATGTGTCCCAGGACTTTGTAAGGATATTCTGGAATTGCAAAACTGACAGAATGACAGATTTACATCTCAAAAAGTCAGAGAATTTAAAATCCCAATTTTCTAAAGTAAAGAGAGGTCTGTGGTGGGAAAGAAATCTATTTAAAGATTTAGTCAAGCTGAAGGGAATATTAGGCTGGCCTGGTCAGTACCTGTATTTGTCTGTTGCAAAAGAAGTGCCTTTCATTCCACATATTGTATAGGGCAGAGCCATAGTGACAAGGCATGCATTATGCTCTTGCTCTATTACATTTGCCCCAGTGCCCATGATTGTTTTTATAATCTAAGCATAGCCACAATTCTCTAAATATGTTGCATAATTCCCTTAGAAATCATACATTTTTTTCAGATAAGCACAATTATATTCACTTTGTAAAAGTAGAAGGAAGCTCACCATCAGTAACAATTTTGTGTTGCCATCTCTCTTACTCAAAATCCCCCTACTTTGACAGATAATGGAACTCATCTAAGATAATTCCTTCCTCATCTTCCTATTGTTATTCTATGGCTTTTCTTTTCTTTGTTAGAACCCACAGAGTTTGAGAAAGAATCATCGTAAACTTAACACTGATTAAGTAGGAGAGAAAAAACAGAAACTTTAGGAGTTGAATATTAGAAGGCAAACAGACTAAATAGAAGTTGGATCTGAAATTATCAATAATTTTGGGAAAAAACTGCTGGCCAAAGAAAGGTTGTTTCTCACGGATATTGGAATATGCACCTCACTGTAAGTGAGGGCGAGGTGATAACACAAAAGCAACTAAGAAGCCAGGTACAGGAAACACTATAAATTTACCAAATGAGAAAAAAAAAAATCAAGAGGAATGAAAACATATATCCAAAACAGGATTCAAACAGGTCAAATTTTCCCATAATAAGCCACCATTTTGCTGAAAATAATTACAGGTTTAGTGATTTGGAAACTGAGCTGATGTACCTGCTACAGGGCAAGGAAACTGAAAATCCAAGTAGAAATCCCTTGACATTGGTAAAACTTATTTCACATCCTGTAGATGACGTTTTCTACCTTTCTCATTCCTATATGAGTCAATCAACTTTAAAAGCACAAAGCAAAAAGTTATGAACACCATATGAAGTACAGAACTAAACACTAATCAAAAACAGTCTCCTTTTCTTGAAGAGAGTGGGAGTTAATCTGTATGGATCCAGTCTGAGAAAATAGTTGTTACATTTTGCCACAGTATTTCAGCAAACTGCTACTATATAAGCGCTAATGATTAAGCATGAAAATCTACACTTCATCCAAAAGTATCATAATGTTGGAAAGAGAATTAATCTATGGTAAAGAAATTATTTTTTAGATATGAATAAAATATCCAAATGATTGAATTCTATGTGTGGCCTAGCTGCTCAGAAATCTCAGTAGAGGCGACACACACAGTAGGAGTTCTGATGCTTGTATAATGGAAGTTGCATTTGTCTAATGTATTTTAAGAAAACAAATCAGAGGTGTATAGTGAATATGAAAACAGCAAAAGAAATAGCAAGATAAGCCTCTGAATCTTTAAAGCATCTATCTATCTATATATTTTTTTTGCTTTATACTCATTAAACCAAAGATGGGTAATTATAATTTATTGGAGTGCTTGTTTCTTACATGAGGAAGTTCAAAATCTGTATAATGCCTGAACTTGGGTAGAAAATGTTCTGATCAAAACAGAACAAAAATGGAAAAGTAATGACCAGACTAATATTGGAGATGTACATCACAAGTCATTTTAAATAAATTTAAATTATTCAAGCATCAGAACACAATTTTTATTCAAAATCATTTGATATAAGTAACTGAGATACCACTGTGTCCGTAATACACATTTTGAGCAGATTTGTACACCTTTGTGACTGTTTTCCAATTTCTTTGCATATATATAATACATTTGAATTAATATTTGAATAATGGATTCTTGTCTGAAGTAACTTACCTGTTACGGGTATAACTTTGGAGATGAAAATTATTTTTTTCAGGATTCCAGTCTTGGATTGATTTATATGACAAAATTTAATGAAAGTTCCATCAAATACTGAGTCAGGTACAAGTTGCAGGTGTTTTACTTTTCTTTTGATGAAGGCTAAAGGGGAAATACCTACTAAATTTCCTCTTTAGAGTTTTTATAATAAATGCAATGAGTGTTTATATGGAAGTTTTATAAATTCTACATACTGTTACTGAAACATTGATTAGTCACACATTACTAGCAACATTCAGCACTCCAAGATGGGAAAAAATATTAAAATGTAGTCTTTCTTCTAAAGAAACTTAAATTTACTCTTGGGAAAACATACGTAAACTTATAGTAAAGGGTGACTTGTAATCTAAAGGAATCCCATGAAACTTTGAGGGTTTAGAAAGTTTGCTAAATGTGATGTGCACATTTGAGAACAATGTATATGAAGATATTAGCTAAGTGAAAAATGAGGTGGATGACATGAAGCGTCCTTAAAAGGGAGAGTTATTCAAAGTTAAGCTGAAAAATAAAAAGAAAAGGAGAGCTGCTATGCCAGTTAAAGAGTTAGAGTCTAATTCTGACTGGAACAAAGCCCTGAAGTATTACTAGGCATAGTTTAGTTTTACATTTTTAAAAAATTTATCTGACTTCATTACATAGAACAGTGAATAGCAGACAACAAGGTCACTCGTGGGAAATTGCTGCACTAATTTAGTCAAATGATGTTGCTAAATTAGAGACAGACTAAGAGAAAATTTTGAAAATGATGAAGGTTAAGAAGATGACTGCACCTTTAGTTTACTTAAACACTTATTAGAAAGGAATTTGTCAGTGATAACCATGAGCTGTGCTTTTCTGCAAGACAGGGGATCATGGTGAGCATAACAATTGGGCAATTGAGGAAATACATTCATTTGAAGCATTAGAATATTCCAATAGCAATTTGCAGTAAGCGCAAAGGAAGATGAACTTGGGAAGACATATAGACAGAATAAGGTTCTGGGGCAGAATTAAATTATCAAGGAAGAGTCAGTAGAGAAAGGGCTTTTGAGGAAACCTTGGAAAACAAAAATATTTAAAATGAGGCTGTGGAAAAAATAGGGAAGTTATTAAATGTCTCCCCTCAATAATGAGAGTGATCATTGACTAGGAACATACAGGAATGCAGAAGTTGCTTTCTCAATGTCATTTGTCACTAGCATCTTTTATGTTACTTTTTACTCTTTGTGTGACATGATCAAGAGGACCAGAAAACTAGTCTATGAAAAAATAATACAATAGTGCACCATACTTTCAGAATCATAGCAGAAGAGCAAACATTTTGTGGGTTGAGAATCTGGATAAGAAAGTGTTTGGTTTGGCAACAATGAACATTTGGCAGGAAAGAAAAGGAGATGATTGGAGAACTGGGCAGCCAGGCTGGGACCAAATGGCTCAATAGGAAACTGAGTTTCTAAATGGATACATGAATACATACAGTATCAAAATGTAGGCCATGCTGAGACATGCATACACTTTCATCAGAGTTATGAGGTGTGGCTAAAAAGACTGAAGTAGTAGTCCTTAAATGTGAAGGTATAATAGGTTTGCTATTTCCCCTATTCATTCATTCGTTAGTTCATTCATTCATTCACTCTGTGTGACACTAGTTATGTGGTCTGTTATTAAATGTTGTCAAAATAAACATATTATATATGTGTATATTATATATTCTTAACAATATTGAACTTATTTGAAGCAACTTTCTTGGTACTATTTGATTTTTTAGTATTTGACCTTTTGTATGAGCCAATAATATCCATTTTCGCTGAGTATATTAATGATAATGATACATGGAGCTCATTTCGAGAAATCCAAAATTATATAAGTCAGGTACCTGTGCAATACTTGCCATAATTTATACTTAATATTTGTCAGTTTATAAATAGTAACAGATTCTTGTGTGATCTTTTGATGGTATCGACACTTCATATATTAGCTTCCTGTTACAGTTCATGTCTAGATGTCCCCTGAAATCCTCATACTGTCATGGAGGTGGGCTTCTACAGTTTTTGACTGATTCTTAGTCCAATTCTGGGATTATGGTAGTTAGTGCTATACCCACCATAGGGCAGGGAGGCTGCATGCAATATGAGGAAAAAAAAGAGGCTTGCTCCAACCCTCTTCCCCAGTTTTGTTCTTGTTGCTTTTGTTTCTTCTGCCACCATGAACTGTTTCCTTTCTGCCAGATCACCCTGCCTTGGAGCCAGCTGATTATAAACTGAAACTTCCACAAACTGTGAGCTAAATAAACATTTCCTTCCTTAATTTTGAGTATCAGGTATTTTGTCTCAGTAATGAGAGAAAAGCAACCAAAACACCTCCTCTACGGGAGAATAAGTGTAAGAAGGAATTTTGGAGATGGAGATTATTTTGAAAGGCCAAATTAAATATATATTACCTTCTGTATCTGCTTCCGACTGATTTTCAAGCACTACCTTTACATAGATGGAACAAGTTCATTAGCACTGATGGAGAAAGTGTTACCATCATCACATATTTGGTCAAATTTATATTTTCTATTGAATTAACTTACCAAGACATTTAAAAACAATAAAGTGAGGCCATTTGTAAATGTGCTAATATTGTCGAGAATTGTTTTTTTTTTTTTTTTTTTTTGTAGCAGAATAATGTACATGCATTTGTGTGTGTTGAAATGTGGAGGATAATTCTCTAGAAATATGGGATATTTAAAATTAACTTGGTAGAAAGGAATTTTATTTATTCATGGCTGATTGTTCAGGTTTCTGTCGCAGAACAAATATTCTACCTTAAAGGCTACATTTACTTCTGTTTACCACTTCAGAGGCTTCAATCCAAGGGGTACTAGTTCCCGGACAGAAATATCACAGGAGATAGGCACAACAGAGGAAAGGTCTTTAACCTTATTGCAACCAGGAAACCAAGTGTTCTTCATGTAAAGAATCTGATACATATGATGGTTTCTATTTTGTATTCCTTGTGAACAATTGAAATCAAGCTGATTTTTAAACTGCATTAGAAAATTTACTATTCTATTTATTCAGATATCTTCCCTTAAAACTAATTAACATAATACCAATTGCATTTTTAACTACTCTCTTATTAAATCATCTAATCAGCTCAGGGAGTTGTGATCCATGATTATTCTCATCTTACAAAGAAACTGACACTCAGGAAGTTATACAACATTTTGTGATAACTACTAAGTAAGGGAACTGGAAATTTAACTTGAGTATTCTGATTTTACAAGTTTCTCTAGAAGAACTGAAATTCAGATATTTAAATTTTATCAAAAGCATATATATATATACATATGTATATGTATATACATACATATATATGTGTATATATATATATATACATATATATATATATGTATATATATATATATATACACATATATACACACAATTTTCTTCCAGGCACTGTGCTAACTAAACTGCAAGAATATAAACTCCTTCCTCAAATAACTCATTGTATAGTTCAAATATAAAGAAATACAACAACATAGAAAATGACAAGTTACAGGATTATAATAAACAGCAAAAATGATATCATATACTGAAAGGGATAATGCTCACAAAAGAATCTCAATGATTTCTTGCTATAGAATGAATTAAAGCAATGTAAGAAATGAATGTTCCAATGAGGGAATCTTTTAAGGCAATAGAAGAAAACAAACCCAAAAAACATGAAACAAATACCTTATATTGAAAAATGAAAGTAAAAGGGTAATAAAAACTACTATTTGGGAAGTGATGAGTGAGGTTTCCAGACTAATAAAAATTAGTATCAAAATCTAAATTGCCTTACAATACATATAAATGATTTGGGGTTTTACTGTAACAACTATGACAGTTTTAATACTTTCAATATTTTGTTATTAATTTAAACAAATGCTTTCTCGGATGAAATACTTCTTTTTATATCATCAGTGTGTATTAATCACATTCCTGTCACTGGGACAAAATATGTGACACCTGCAAATTGAAGAAGAGTTTCATTTTGGCTCATTGTTTCAGTGGATTTAGTCCATGGCTGGTTGACTTGAAGGGTAAACACTGCAAGATGGAAAGACTTGGTGGAGGAAAGCTGCTCAATCCTTACTAGCCTTGAATTAGAGAAAGATGGGAGGAGTTGGGGATAAAAATGCACCCTTCCAAATCACACTCATGATGACTCATCTCTTCTGATTAGGATCTACCTAATAACAGCATATTTAGTTATAAATTCATCGATGAATTACTTCCTTGATGAACATAGCACCCCATGTTCCAATCCCTTTCTAAATTTCTACCGCTGAATATATGAGATTTAGGGGACATATTAAATCAAAACCATAAATCCAAACCATAACATGCTGTAAGTATTACAATGAGCCAATATGATTGATGCTGGCATCGATTCTTGTAAGAAATTATTGGGAGTTTTTGTAACCAAAGACTAGGACAATGTGGAAAGCAGAAGTCAATTATTAGAGCTAACAAATGTAGAATCACTTAAATTAGGAGGCAACAGGAGAGAGTATTAGGAAAGAATATGTCATGTTTGACTTCTCTTTATTAAAATATGCAGCTAAGCATATACATTTTATAATATTTGTAAATAATAACCTGTAAATAATTAACAATATTTATTGTTTTTTACCTACAATATTTATCTAACTTATGAGATGCCATAATTTCATGATATTGTACCCTATCTAAAACTTAAAGGTAGTTTCAGTGTCAATGACTTGCCTAGCCTTCCAAAGTATCCCTGCAATGTCTCCTGAGTTAGTGTTAATTCATAAAAATTATCCGATTCTTATTTTTCCAAACTGAGGTAAATCTTTGCAGAAAGCACCAGTAGAATGATGCTGAGAAACTCAGGCTTACGACTATCCACTGCTTTGAAACCAATCATCCTTTCCAGAAACATGCAAAATCATTTCAGGATGTCTGTTTTTTGCCACCTCCACATTTCATCAATATTGTGTTATCTCCAAAATGACCAGGAGAGAAATGCAATTACTCTGCCAGCCTTCGTTTGATTTCTGATTTTCACAGAGCTCAAAGTTTACTAAAGAAGTCTTCTGTATTTTGTTAAGTATAATATAGCACAGGTGGAGCACCAATCCGCCCCTGGAGTTGCAAACACAAGCAAGTTGGAGTGAATTTATTTGCAAGGTTTGACAGTTTTCCAATGTTAATACATTTTGTTATACATGAGCACATGCTCTGAATATCGACCACTGTTTTACTGCAGATTTCAGCTTTAGGTTAAGTTGATATCACCAAGTATTTGCTAAAAAGTCAGTGTCTTATGCTTGCCAATTTCATCGATTTGGGTTTTATATGCTTTAACTAAACATTAGTGGATGTTAGCGCTTAAGCTAACATTATGAATAAGACAGAATAAAAGTATAGCAAGTTCCATTTTGACTTTTCTCAGACTAACGGTTATGCATAAAATCAACAATGTCAGTCATTTGTATGTTTTAGGTGATCCCATGAATTTTCTTTGTATCAACATTTGGTATATTTATTTTTAATGAGTGGTAAATGATGTACTGGAATTTTAAGTATAAAATACCTTCTAAGAGATAATTACAATAACTTTCAACTGTAAACAGAACTCAGAATCAGTTTCTGCAGCACACTCCTTATTTTCCAAATTTAAAGCATGAAATATAATTTTACTAGTTCAAATAGTATCTAATCCTTGTGCACATGATAACAATCTCTATAGTGGATTTAAAGATCTGACTAAGCTCATAGAGAAACTAGGAGATTTTCTGATAGTATTTAGAATTTAATTATCATGACCTAAGTAGAATTTAAGCATTTGGAGTAATACCATTTCTATGTATGTATGTATAAATGTTAAATTACAGTGTTACGTTAAAATTTTTCAAGAAAAATTATTCCAAAAATTATATTGGCTTCTAAACAAATGCTATGAGAAATACCTTTCCAAGAGAAGCTCATATGGTAGTAAAACATAAAGCACTAATTTTTAAAAGTACAACTGACTTACCTTCAACCTTTCTTGTTTAAATGTACATGTCAAAATATCACTGTCATGGAGCTTAAATTTTCCAAAGGCTTTAACGTTAAATTTTGTTGTCTTTCTGTAAATTATTAATTTGAAAAGTTTCTTTATTATATTAGATAAAATAAGAAAAATAATATTTTAGGAATATTCTGAATTTCTGCAAGCCAAATCATCCAATATTTGAGACTCATTAAAGTGAAATAAGCTATATTTTCTGGTCATTATGTATATAAATTGGTTTGATTTTTTCCTTTAAAAATAACTCTGTTCCTTTACATTTAAACATGAAATTATTTTTATGCTGAAGAGAATAGAAATTTTCAAGCAGAGTGTACCTATCTTTTTTCAGTGAATAACCAAGAACCAGCGTAATGCTTAAGTAGAAAAATGCAATTAATTAAGAGTAGCAAAATATTGTCAAATTGGAGATACATTTAAAATATTTGTGCATGTTTCTCTATGTATGTGTTTTGAAACTGAAATTAAAATGCAATAAAGTCATGAAGACAGTTTAATAGTTTTTATTTTACTGCAGACAGGGAAACATGAATGAGAAGAGTACATCATTAGATACTTTTTTTGTGAAGAGCTAATAATTCATAGGTTCAGTGGTTGGTTTATCACATCTTCTTACATCACTAAATATATGTCTCTATAAATTTTTTAAAACTTTCCATGCTTATCTCAGAAATAAGGAGTTTGACAAACTATTATTCCTGACCTTCCAATAAGGAAAATGGATAGATTACAATTTAATGGCTTGCTTGAATACATCAAACGATTGAATTACTATGACATCCAAATAGGTAGAATCCTAGGGGAGATAAGAATCATCACTGTGACAAAAGACAAGTGGACTACTTCACTCAGAGAAGTGCCACTGGACATCATGTCTGCCACTAAGAATTTGGCTGAATTGTTTTGTCATATGATTAAATACCAAATATTGCCTAATGTTAAAGTATAAATCCCTCAGGAATTGCAGATTTACAGAAAGTTCACAACTCTTTCAGGCTTTTTCATGATGAATCCACACAGTTACAAGCCCCAACACACTTAATTACTCAAGAAGTCCTCTTTCATGAATTTCTTTAAGAATTTGATCGAAAATACAGTAAATGCTGGTATCCTGAATCATTCAACTGAAAATCAAGTTTATAAAAACCATTATGGTGTTCACGCATCGACCTTATTGGCTGGATTTGGCACTGTGTGATCTTTGACTCTTCACTAAAATCCAAAATGACCATGAAAAGTAAAATTTTTGAATGTTTTGGGACACAGAGGAAGCCACAGAAGATTTCTAGTACTGCCTCAGAAGGTGGCAAGAATAATGAGAAAAGTGTGCCCCAGAATGAGGGGAGGGGTGAGAATGTTAATGGTCATGTGACTTTCACTATAGTATATATTTTTAAAACTTAAACTTTCGCTGTATTTTTGAACCAATCCTTGAATATACATGTGCAAAAACCCCAAAAAGAATAAAATGAAATATTAAAAATTAAAACTACAAAAATGCCACCTTAAAGTGTCAAAATCTAAGACACATATTATCAAGAAGAGAGAGAGACGAAAAAAAACCATATCAGTAATACTTACATTCACAAACACTTCTGTTCACAAACAATTTGATTTGCAAACATAAGCTGTAAGCAAAATTTTGTCCCCATTTGGAAATTGCACTGGCTGACAAAAAGGGCTACTGCTGTTTTCCCCAGAATGGTGGAATGAATTAAGTTCATGGATCTATGTACCACTGTCATTGATAAAGCAATAGAAACAAGTATTAGTCTTTTTTGTGTGGTCATGCAATCTACAACAGCAGACATTTTTAAACTGATCAGGAGGAAACAAACAAAGCAAGCAAACTCAGCCTAATCAACACAGAATCCTGTACAGAGTGGAAACTTCTGGTAATAAGTGAAGATCTGAGAATTTACTCTACAAGAAATGTCAAAAGAAATTATTTAGACAAAAGGAAGTGCTGCTGGACAAACATATGAATGTACATATGTAAGTCTCTAAAACTGGACAACAACGGATTTTTTTCTTCCTTCTTAAAAACTGTTCTACCATACAACTGGAGATTTAAGTTTGGATAAGTTCATGATAGTCTTTTTCCTCCCTGGGCTTCCATGCTGAGTAGAACTATTAACCTTGGAGATACAAGAAGTTGATCAATAGAGAGTTCTGAATATGAGAAGACAAACTTGCTAGGCTTCCAGGATCGGAGGAACAAAACAGCAATACGGTGCATTACATACCGCATTTGACAAGAGTAGGTAGCTCACAGCTAGCATTTCCCGATCCAGCAGCAGAAGACAGTTCAATGGGGCTCATTCCTCCCTTAAGTTAAAGATGCATCTTTCTGACATCTTTTGAATCTATTAGAGAAAAAAAAATCCATCAGGAGATTTACCAGCAATAAATCACAAGAAGATGCTCTCTTTTTTTTTTTTCTTTACCTACAATACACATTCCTCTAAGTACCACCCAGTACAGTGAAACCCTAGGAAGAAGGTAGCCACAACTAGACATTTGTTTTGGGGATACCTTTCTGATCCATATGTCTAAAACTTTGCTCACCTTCCCAAGGACATTACTGAAGCAGGGAGTGGGGGGCAAGAGAATACCAACAGAAAAATGTTTCTTCAAAGAAAGCCTCTTTGTACCTTTAGACATATAACTCCCCTTCCCAAAATAAGTACCTCAGGACCAAGCAAGAAAATCCCTTTTCTTTGACTCAGGTAACAAACAGAAGGTGTTCCTAGCACCACCAGAGAAGCCAAAGGCACCAAAACCATATCAGAAAGGTTCTGAAATTCAACCCATCATAGGAAGTACAGTCTATATATATGTAGAGACTCTGTATAATGAAGTCAAACAGTGAAGCCCTGCTTCTACAAAAGCCTTGAATATATTCCATTTTCTCATCACATCATAACCAGTATATGTAGGATACAATAAAAAATTTTTCATCATACAAAGAACCTAGAAAATAACAACTAAGATGAGAAAATACAATCAAGTGATACTGATACTGAGAAGCACCATGTTAAGATTACCTGAAGAATTCATAAGTCATCAAAAAATGCTCCAAAAAAGCAACTAACATTCTCTTAAAGCAAATGAACAGCAGAAAATCTCCAATGATAAAAATCATACATAAAAAAGAATCCAATGGAAAATTCGGCAGAGGACTTCATAAAAAGAGATGAATGGTGTCTCCAAAAAAGATAAGCTCATTTCCCTGAACCTATAATTTGACCTTATTTACAGAGCCTGCATTAGTAATTGTACCATGGATATTAACATGAGAACATTATCCAGGAATACCTATGACAAACATCCTTAAAAGGCACACCTAGACCAGAGGAAAGATAGAAAGAAAGGAGCAGTCCATGTGAGGAAGGAGAATGAGATTGAGGTTTTGAGCTACAAGCCTCAGTAGCCTAGAGCCCCCAGGACGTTGGAGAGAGAAGGATGCTTTCTCTGCTAGAGTTTTCAGAGCACTTGTATTAATATTTTGATTTTGAATGTTTGGTTTGAAGCACAGTGAAAGAATAAATGTCTATGCTTTAAGCCCCCCAAGTTTCTAATATGTGTAATGGACATCAATATGTTATTTAAATTAGTAAGTCAATATGTTATTTAAATTAAAGAATAACAAAACAAAGTAAAAAGCCTTTGCTGTATAAAGGACGATTCAAATGATATTTTCTCACCATACACTCATACCTGATGTTATGGCTTATATCTAGACACCCCCCGCTGCAAGCCCTCATGTGTTCCTAGGTGGTGCTTTTTGGAGGTGACCAGATCATGGGTGTGGGATACTCGATTAGTTTACTGATGAGTTTATAGCTGGGTTTGATGTTGGGAGGTAAAGCCTAATGGGGAGAGGTGGGTCACCATGGGTTTAGTCTGGAGATATCTCTCTCTCTTTCTCTCTTGCTTCCTCTCCCTCTCCCTATCTATATTTATGTATCTATATCCTTCCTGACTTAATTGTTCACTGTTTCATGCCTGCTATGCCATTAACTGTTTCTCCTTGCCATACTGCCTTGCCTTGGAACCAGGAGACTATGGAGTGAAACCTCCACAAACGTTTGATTCTTTAACTTGTGAGCATAGAGTATTTTGTCCCACCAATGGAAAAATAACTAAAACAACTGACAAAACTTAGCATCTAGGATATATAAAGTATCTTCAAAACCTAAGAGTAAAACAATGTAAGAGAAAAATGGGCTAAGAATTTACATAGGCATTTATGAGAGGATGCCACACTGATGGCAATCACTCCATGAAAAATGTTCAACTTTGTTACCTATTTTGATTAAATCAAAGTGTGTATTAAAACAAATAGCATGTCAGAATGGGTTAAAATTAAATTAAGTGACAATACTAGATACTGGAAGTAAAGGAAAAAGCATAATCTCCTATACATCATTGGCAGGGATAAAAAAGTAATGCACTTATTCTAAACAAACAGAAGTTTCTTATAAAAATAAAAATGCAATTTCCATGTAACAAGAAGTGGCATTCAATTCCATTATCTAATAAATTTCACAATTTATGTTTGTGCAAAAATGTACATAAATATTCAAAATCTTTAACTGTGATAGCCTCAAATTGAAAAAAACATTTCAAAATCCTACTTCAGGTCAACATTAAACTGTGGCAAAGCATACAATGGAATAGTATTCAGCAATAAAAATAAATGAAATAAGATAAAAAGATGCACTTACAGAAAACTATAAGTAAAAATCCTATGTCTAAAGGGATAAATGTTACGTGATTTTATGCATTGAAGGTTTTTGTTTTGTTTTGTTTTCATTTTGCTAATGCATATTTGGAGTTCATGCTGCTTACCATCATCTTGAGTAGTGGTTACATAGACTTACCACAGTTTGTTTCTTTTCCTTTTTAAAAATCTTACGCTACTTGCTTTCCCTCCCTCCCTTCTCCAATTGTCCTATCTCATGAGAAAATTCTAGCGTTAGAGAAGAGAACTATGATTTCCAGATTTTAGAGGAGAGAAAGAAAAAAATAGTCAGAAAGGGTAACAGGGCTTTGGTAGTAAGGACTGTTAATCATTTTGACTCTAATGGGGATGCACCAATGTACAAACCCGATAAAATAGTTTAGGGTAAATCCACTCATTCATGCTCAGAACATAATACATGGAAAGCTGATCAAGTTGGAATAAAATGATCGATTATCATTTCTGGTTCCTGGTTCTTATGTTACACATTTGAAAAAACTTACTGTATGAAGCAGTAAATGTAGCACAGGTTTTCCCTTCATTTTGCCTTAAAACTGAAAGCGTGTCTGTATTTGTCTCAATAAAAATCTTATTAAAAAACAATCAGCTTATTTAAAATAATTCAAAAAATAAATCTTAAGTGGCAGTAAAATAAACTTCCTTATTATTGGAAACCAAAGAAACACAAACTAAACCCCATATCTTAGAGTAACTAAAATTAAGTCTGACAATAGCAACTATTATTAGGAATATTAAGAAACCCATATTTGTTAGTGGGGCTGTAAAGCATACCACAACAGGTGAACATGTTGTAGAATTTTGAACAGGAGCTAATTTTGCCTCCCAAGCGATATTTGGCAACATCTAGAGTTGTTTTTGTTTGTCACAATTGGCAGTAGAGCTGCTAGCATCTGGTTGGGCGCAGTCCTGGATGCTGCTAATGATTCTTAAATCTACAGGGCTGCCTCCCATAACCAGGAACCACTGGGTTCAAATTAGCAATTGTCTCAAAACTGAAACACCCAGACTAGAAACATCAACCTATCACAGCACCCAAAAATTGCATGCCACGATATTCTTGAGAAATGAAAACATATTCCCATGTAAGACCTGTGCACAAATTTGACTACTAGCTTTATTGATAATTATCAAACCACAAAATGTATATTAATAAAAACATTCTATTCAATGATATAATGAAATGATTCACTGAATCATAAATAGCATAGACGAAGCTCAAAAATCATAGAATGAATGAAAGAATCCAGGCACAAATATCTACTTTATTTGTCCCATTTTCCTGTAATTGTGGAATAGGCAAACTGAAACTATAGTAACCCCAAATCAGTAAACACCTTAAATCTGAGGTGAGAGAGTTGAGTACAGAGTTGCATGAAGGAATATTTTAGAAGTAATGCAGATGTCTCATATTTTTTGTGGTATTGGGGTGTGAACCATTATAAAATGCATCTAACTATGCAATTAAAATTAGTGTGTTGTACTTCATTTAATTTATTTATAAACATAGCTTATTATAAAACACTGCAGCATCAATTCTAGGCTAGTCATAGATAAGCAAATAAGATCAAGATCAAATAGCATCCCTAAGAAGGATTTCCTACCCTCTGTCTGTCATAACAACTATGTTCCTATTACCTCCTCTCCTGGCTTCCTTTTTGTAAGGTTTATGTAATCTGTTATTTTATATACACTTGTACAATGGTACAATGACGTTAACATCTTTTTCATATTTATTTCCCTGATGCATTTCTAACACTTAGGATAGTGTGTAACATTCAGGAGATACTCAGTGAGTATGTTTGAAATAGCTGAACACATGGACCAAGTTTCACTGCTCCATGAAGTATTTCTAAGTGCTGGTTGTCACAAAGTATGTAGCAGAATCATTGATTCACAGAACACAGTTGTGGAAATGCAGACAGGAATTGGTACCTTCATTGTGCCAGGAACATGGGGTTTTATATATGTGATCACCATTGATATTTTCAAGATGCCTGAGTCAAGTTCATGTTCTGAATTTTTGAGATAATGAAGTTGATGGGGACTTGGAATTTGAATTTAACTGTCTTTAATTTTAATATCCATGTCTGTTCCATTTTGTTCTGTTATCTTCCATAGATGATATATCAATAAAATCAATGTATTTAATATTTTGTAAAAAAGGAAAATTTGTGTTTTCCATGGTTTCTTTAAGTGAATTTCATGGAGTATCCCTTAAAATTCTATTTTTAAGACAGGTTTACTTTAAAAAGCCTGATTTAAGAAAAGTCTTCATGCTCTACTATTCACAAAATTTAGCAGAACTTGGTATTTATTTCTATTCATTTATTTATTTTTGGTATTTAATACTTGGTATTTATTTCTATTCATTTATTTATTTTTGGTGGCCCTGGGAATTGGACCCAGGGCTTTCTCTCACTGAGATACATTCCTAGCCTTTTATTTATTTCTTATTTTGAGACAGGGTCTTGCTGAATTGACAAGCTGAATTCTTAATTTTGAGATACTCTTGCTTCAGCCTCTCAGAGTGCTAGCTTTATAGGCCTGTGCCACTATGACTTGTTAAGTAGAAAATCTTATAACACAAATTTATTTCTAATTGTTTTTTTGAAGATGGTTCCCAAACTTCTTTCAAAGTATTTTTCAGTTAATCCAATTAATACTAAGAGTTTTACATTGCATATTCATATGCATAATAGCTTGTAATCATCACCACACACTCAGAGCAGCTTAGCACCTATCTTCCTAAAGGAAATGATAACATCCTCAAAACAGGACCTATCACTGCCTTCAAAGGACGTGTAAAATTACAGATAGTAATTTCTTCAGCAAATGAAACAGTAGTATTCTAGAACTAATCCATTTGATCAAAAAAGCACTAAATTATCATAAAGCAATAAGCAATAAATATTCAAATTGTTCTTTATGCATATACAAGCATATTGATGAAATAGTTATAATTTCAAAATTTTCAAAGCGAAGATTTTATTGTATTTGTAAAGTGATGGCTTTTATCACCCTAAATTATAGGAGTCCTTAAAATCCCCAAGTGTAATATTCCTCCTTCTATGCCTATGTCTTATCTCCCTGACCCAAGCAGATTGAATTTTCTACAAGCTGTCTGCTGTCTTTCTCATGTGAAAATCATGATGAGGTGGTCAATTTATAGGCAAGTGATTTTCATAGGTACTGATTTTGCAAGCAAAATAGAAGCATTTACTTATGTGGTGTGTGGAAGTTATGCTGTTAAAAATTCGTCTGCAAAGTCAAAGACAAAAAAAAAGCAATGAATTGTAATAAAAATGTGCAGAGCAATAAATGGGTGTTGACAGGCCAGGCGTCAATCTACATAAACAGCTTTGCCAAAGGTGGCTTAAAAGGGTAGATTCTTGGCCCTGAATTACTTGTGGTGATGCATCTTCCTTGAGCTCTGAACTCTTACAGCACAGACAAAGCAATGCTCTTTTTTTTTTTTTTTTTGGCTTTCCCAGACAAACAACCAAGATTTATTGTATAATGTTTTTCAAAAAAGATGAAGACAAACTATCCATCTTTGTTTTTGTTTGTTTATATGTGAAGCAACTACATCTATAAGCAAATGTAGGAAATACTTTCATATAAAATATAGTTTCCTTTATATTAGAATTAATGTACTCTATACTCAAAAAGGTTAGCCTAATAATTCTAGTGAAAAAAACAACTTCAATTCACATTACACATTTACTGTAAAGGAAACTATTCTTTCCTAATAGAGTTAGTGACAACTACATATCTCAGGACTCTTTTGAGAGGGGTCTAGGAAACAATCACTTTTCATCAACCTACATCACCTAAGAGAGGTTAAATTTCCATACTGAAAACACCTCTATAAAGCATTTTTCTTCCTGTGTTTTCTCTACCTATATTAAGGTTAAGTTGACAATTTTAAAAGTACAACTTTCAGTTGTACAATTTTATGATTTGATAACCATGTACATTTGTACACTAACCACATGACTGATTAACATGTTCATCGCTTCACATACGTACCCTTTTGTTTGTGTGGTGAAAATACTTAAGTTTGACTCTCTTAGCAAATTTCAAGTGAACAATACAATATTGCTAACAATAGTCACGTTGTGCAAGTCAGAATTCTATAATTTATTTATCTGGCTTACTGGAAGTTTTTACCATTTGACCTACATTTCCCTTTATTCCTCAAGCTAGTCCCTGTTAATTACTGCCTGTGTAAGCTTCACATTTTTAGATTCCTCTACATATAAGAGAAACTATGTGGCATTTGCCTTTCTGTGAATGGTTTATTGTCCTCCAGCTTTACATATATGAAACAATGCACTGGTAGATATTTAGGTTGCTTCTATATCTGTCTAGCCTGAGTAATGCTGAAATGAACACATGAGAACAGATATCTGTTTGAGATAATGTCATTTTCTTCTGCAAATGTACTCAAGAATGGAATCGCTAAATCATATGGCAATTATATTTATTTTCTGAGAAACTTCTGTAGTTTTATTTTTTCCATATCTTTGCGTACGCTGGTTATATTTTTGTTTTTCTTATAATAGGCATCTTAAAAAGTATAAGGTAATATCCTACCATGGTCCCTGGATGTTTAGTGAATTTGAGTACCTTTTCATATACCATCTACTTGTATGTTTAATTTGAGAAATGTTCATGTAAATCATTTTCTAACTAAGCATTGTCATGGATTTTTCTTTTTCTGTTTTGTTATTGAGTGATTGTGCTCCACATATACTTTAGATATTAATTCCTCATATGTTTTATACATGTTTCTTTCAATTCTGTAGGTTGCCTATCTTTTCTGTTGCTTGTTTTATTCAGTGTCATTTGTCAATTTCCACATTTGTTTCTGTGTTTTAGGTGTTACTTTTTAAAAAATCATTGCTAAATTTTAAGTAAATTTCTTCCTCCAAAAATAAGACAGTCTTTTTAGTTGTGGTGGTACATGCTTGCAATAGCAGCCTTGGGGAGGCTCCGGCTGGAGGATCCCTGCAAGTTCAAGGCCAACTGGGCCTATGTAGTGGGTTCAAGGCCATCTTGAATCATACAATGAGACTCTATCTAAAAACGAAAAAAAATTACAACAGTCTGAAATTCTAAAAAATAGTATCTGATTCCTCAGATGCACAGATCTCAATGCAATTTTATTAGAAATATTAAAAATCATGGAAACATGTCATTACCAATGGAACACAATTTTCTATTAATTTACCACATAGAAATGGAGATCTTAGAGTTGCCTGAAAAATAATTAAAAATAACCCTTTTAAAAAGCTCAGTAAGCTACAATAGAACACAGAGCAACAAGCAAAAATTAATAATACATTAACAAAATGAGAATTTCAATAAAGAGACAGAAAACACTAATAAGAAACAAACAGGAAATCTGAAGCTGCAGACTAAATCTAAACCAAAATTTTGAGAGAGCACTTCTTTAACAGACCCAGTGAAACAGAGGAAAGGACCAGTGAAATTGTGTAGTCACAGAAACAACTTGAAATTTGCAGTTACAGGGAAAGGAATTTTTTTTTTAAATAAAAAAATAAAGAAAAGCTTTGTGACTCATGAGACAACAATGTGATGCATTCTGGGAGTCTCGGAGGATCAGTGATAGAGATAAAGGTAGGAACTTATATAAAGAAATTATGGCTGAAAACTCCCCACATGTGGGAAAGTAAACCAGTATCTGGATCCCCGATGACCAAAGAATGAAAACTTAGCTAACAGAAATTTTTGGTTCCTTTCCATGTTTGTTTCCAGTGCCCAGTCTTTTGTGGGAATATTAGCCTTTTATGGATTGTTCACGAAATACTGTAAGACAGCAGTTTCCTGTAGCTGTGGAAAAAAAATCTGAGATAAAATGTTAAAAGAAAAAAGGATTTATTTTGGCTCACATTCTCAAAGGTTTCAGCCCATGGTTGGTGTGTTTGGTTGCCTTTAGTCTTGTGGTGAGGCAGTAACCCCAGACAGAAGGCAGAGTGGAAGGAAGCTGCTCACATCATGGAGGTGCAGAAGCTAACGAGACTGCTTTTACAATGAAGCCCCTCCTCTCTCAAAACCCAAGATAGTATGAACCCATCAATGGAGTGGTTTATTAGGAAATTACAGTCCTCAAAATCTAATCACCTTTCAGAGGCCCCACCTCTAAACACTTCTAGACTGGAAGACAAGCTTTGAATACTTGCTCTTTGTAGGAAAATATCAAATTCAAGCCATAGTAACAGGATAAAATGTTTTCAAAATTTAACATACTACAATGCCTTTTCAAGAGCATTCAAAAAGATACATTCAAAACCTTATCATTTTGTACAGTTGGTTCTAAAAGTTGAATCCAGCCATATAACCTGCATCCACATTTCCAGCTTTTGGGATTATCATTTATTTCCTCTGCTGTAATGTCCTTACCTATCCTATGATGTTCCCCAAACCTAATTTAGTATTTTGATAGAGTTCACAATAATCATGAAGCCATTTGTTTATTCTGAGACTAATACGTATATTAATTTTCAAATTAATTTTTGTTCTAGTTCTGAAATTGTGATAAAGTCTTGGCAGTGAGTGTAAGTGTGCCACTGACTGTGAGAGATATGATGTCACATGCCTGTCATACTGGAACTTGAGGAGGATTTTAAATTCTAGCCCAGCATAGACTATAGTGAGACAGGGTAACTAATATCAACAACAAAAATAGTAAAAACAACAACAACAAAGTAAGACATGCTTATTTTGCTACATTTTAAGTACAATAAACCAAAAGCAGCTGATACCAACATCTTTTTCCCAAGTTCACAGAAAAGTTCCAGTTATTTTCACCCTCACATATGAAACACATGGGCCACCGTTCTGTCCTTCAATTGAACTCGCTCAGCCAAGTGACTGATGACTCTGGTTTACATTCTGGAATACTCCAGGATACCGAAGGATCTGAAGAGAAACAGCAGATCATAACAGCACGAAGCAGCTAGTTGTGCATTCTTGCTTGAAAGGAAGTAATTGGTGTTCAGAATGCCTTTAATCTCCAAAAATCAAAGATTAAACGTCAGATGGAAAGTAACAACTACAACCTAATGGGATAAGTTGCAACTAACACTCTAATAAGGTCACTGTCTCTAGTTTTTTTGTGTTTTGTTTTGTTTTATTGGTTTTTTTTTTTGCCATTTTTCTTATTTTACTCTAAGAGTAAAGTAGATAACTTTGCCCCAGACCAAGCCACTAAGAGCTCTAGTTTGTACTATAGGGAATTTTAAATTGTGCATAAAATAACAGCTTCAAACACAAACAGAACATCGTTTATGGGGATACCTACAAACAGAAATGCTGAGAAGAAAATGAGGAAGCACATAGAAGGTGGGACACAACTGGGTACTAGGAAAAAAAAACAAAAAGGAGCCATCACTTCTGTTGTGGATTAAAACCTGGTGGTCAATTTAACATCAACTGAATTGAATCAGTGTGGTGCTGAGCGTGGATGGCTTACCTGAGGAAAGTTGCCAGCATAAGAAGGAGACCTGGAAAGGAAGAGTAGCACTGTGGGTTCTGCAAAGTGTTGTTTGGAGTTGTTGGTTCTCCTGGAGGAGCTTGTCATGCTGGCTTCACTGATATGAACTCGGTTGTTATCATCAGAGGAGCTCGGGACCTTGTAGCTGAAAATGACTGTGGTTCACTTTGGGGGAGCTTTGGTCCTTACTTTGAGCATCGCATCTGTAGGGTAAGATGGTGTTTTGTTTAATCTCCAGAAGAAGCTTGTCATGCTGGCTTCCTGATATGTACTCTTCTGTTCACGTTGTTGAAGGAGCCCGGGACCTCATTGTTGCTGAAGATGGCTGTGGTACTTGTTAGGAGAACCCTGGTGCTTATATTCAGCGCTGCTTCTTGGCTCCTGTGCAGACCCTCAACCTACTAGCACAGCTCCTTCACCCCGCTGATAGAGACTTTCTAGCTTCCATATGCTGACCCTTGGGTCTTCCCAATGCAGATCCTTGAAATCCACTTGCATAGGTCATTGTCCTGGGCTCTAGGCCTCCAGTTGGACTGGTGGGAAGCATTTTCATGGACTCTAGGTTTTCAGATGAACTCATGCAGGTTATCACTGTGGTATCCAGGCCTTGGGCTGGATTTTGTAGGTCTTTAGTGTATGGACAGATTTTCTCTACTTTCGTTGTATTTGGCTCCTTGGCTGACATTATAAATAATACTATAAATTTTGTGTCCTCTATGTGATTGTTCTTTTTGTAACTTCTGACTACAACAGCCTTTCTACTACCCAGTGAGGAAATTGTCTGTAAATTTCATATATATTAGTTCACCCAACAAATGATTTGGGGGAGGTACTATGTATTCAGCACTAATACCATCCCAGGAAACCAGAATGAGGCCAGACTGAGAAGACTGATCATGATGAAATTTCAGCTTGTTAGACATATTACCTCATATGTGAAAGCTTCTTTTATCCTCACCATAAGGCAAACGTCCTCCAATTTCTGTTATATCAACCATGTCTGCATACAATGAGGTAAATGATATTCATCATTCATTTCTGTATGTCAGCAAGATTGAAATAGCTCATCATTTTAAAGATGCTATTCATGCAGTGTAGAGCCAGATTAAAATAACTAGACTAGAAATCAGAATGAATATGGCTCATAATCCACCTTGGCATCCATGAATTATGTAATTATTGGCATTTAATTTATTTGAATCTTTCTCTGCAAAAAAAAAGAAGAATAGTATCTCAGAGTTGTCATAGCTATGTACACATATAAAATATCTATATCTATATACAGATAGATATGAACAGCTACTGTAACATCTAATTTCTTTATGTGCTTCTTTCCATTGTTTCATTTCTGTTTCCAAATAACCCAATACAATATTTTAAAAAGTGAAATTTAGCATATATTAATATCATACTATTCTCTTCAAATAGTGTTTCTAGATCTGATGTTTATTCATTTACCTTCTTTAAATAGTCCCGTCAACATTTTTACAAAGTTTTTCTTATTGTGAGTTTTAAGATTCTAGTGAGAATCATTCATGTAATTCATGATTTCTCCACTAAATATGTGGTAGTCAATTTTTTTACACCTGTTTCATTTTAATATCTAAGTTTAACAGCAGATTTAGGCAACTAGGCAGGAAGTGTACTTTCTCCCATTTTTCCAAATGTCAATTATTTACATTGTTTTCATTTAAATTCACAACTGTAGCAATCAAACTTTCTTGAGCCAAATATTTTATAAGTCTAAATAAAGTTTATTTGTATCTATCTAGATTTTGGAATTCTATTATTTTGAATCTTGAAATATTTTTTCTGAATTATATCAATATTAAAGTACATAAAGTATGTGGTACTTCATGATTATATTTTGTCATATTTAAATATTGCTATTCTTCCCAATTACTGAGAATTAGGCCTATTAATTCATTTATCACTTCCAAGAGATTGTAACCCATGCCATGGCCAGTGATTCTTCACCAGATTTCCGGATATCATTCAAAGGATACTTCTGATCCAAGGATGATTTAGATCACATATTTCCTGTATTCTCACTGAGATACATTCTTTTTCAGTGTTTGAGAGCAAGAATGTACCAAATGTTTTAAAACATAAAGCCAGCGTTTTCTCTAAGGTTGCCTTTTATTAGCTGTTGTCATCTGAAAAATGTTTTCTACCCTATACTAATTTCTGAGCTAAAATAATAATTTCCCTATCTAATAAAGACTGGAGGACATCCATGCTCATTGTGAGAAACACTGATGGAGCTCTTTTTTATATACCTGTTTATTTGTTCACTATTTATTGAAATTACTAGCAGGATAATAACTAGATGCTATCATCTTTCTCCATTTTGTGTTAGGGAAATGCCTTTGAAAAAGTTCAAGAACTATGAAAATGCCTCATGTGGCTTAGTAATAGATTGAAAATACAATCTAGGTATAATTTAGCTTACCTTCTAAGTCCATGCTGTGACAAATCTAACTTTATAAAACATACATAAGGGGAAATAATAATATTTCTCTAAAATAAATAAATCTGTAACTATGAAAATGCTAGCACCAATAATAGACTTGTGAGCGTTTCTTAAACTATTAATGTATTTATGTCTGATACTATATGATATGACAGGCATTTGATAGATGCATGCTGATGTCACACTTATTTTTCTTATGTGTCATTCCCTAAACTTCTCTCTGAGACTAAGTTGTCTGAAAATTTCATTCATAATACTTATAAATTAATTCTACATCCATATAAAATATTATATTTGTACAATGAGGGTATTTTTCATCTTGCAATTAAGAACCTGAGCTACTAGAAAATAAAATTTTACTGTTAGTTATGAGGGTTTTGGTCCATTGTAAATCATGTTATTTAGACATAAACCTGTGTTGTTTACACATGAAAATGTAAAGAGGGGGTTTGGAATTTTAGTGAATAATGATATTACTAGTATTGACTCTTGAAAACTAATTTACCATAATTTAAAATGTGACTGCATGTTACTTTTAAAAGTTAAGGATATTTTGTGATTTGCTTGAGTCTGTGTTATGTTCTTAATACTACACTGGAAATTAGGTAAGTTACTTTTCTCTGTGAATGAGTTGTTTATCAAGAAGGATACCTAGGTAATCTCAATCTCTTGTTAATTATTCCATTATTCAGCCAGAAGAATAACTTCTAATATGTCTCTACTTTATTACAAGTGTTTATTTTATAAAGATTCCATGACATAGAAAATAAAAGAAAAACTCAAAAAAACAATAACAAAAAGTCAACTGTTTCCAATGACTTTTTACATTAGAGAACTAGTTTATTCAAAGTCATAAAGCACTTAATTCTTCTCATAAATCTAAGAAAAGATTATATAAAATTATATATTAGATGTTTATCAGTTTATTAACAGATTTAATAAATGAATTGAATTTGTAAGAAACATTTTAACACATTAAAGAGCATACTAAATGATAGATAATAGCAAATAGGAAACCTACATCTTTTGGAAAAGGTAAGAAATTCAAGGGATGAAGACGGGGAAAGAGGCAAGGGAAAGGAGACAGGAAAAGAACTGAGATGTGTTATGTGATATACCAATTTCCCATCAGAAATGGGATTTTATTTTTTGCTAGCATATTATAAGCATATGCTAGCAAAAAATAAAAATTAAAAAAAAATGTGTTAAACAAGTAGCATCTTGGCACCATTCTTGAAAAACTTCCTGTCTTCATATCCTCTTTCATGATATAGTTAAATTTTCAAGTGTTGAATTAAAAAAGAGTTTTACATACATTTTGTCCTAAAAAAATCAGCCTTAAAAAGTAAATATATGTGAAAACAAACCTCAGAAGTTATCCTCATTTCTTAAAAAATTCTCCCAATAGGTAGTAAGCAGTGGAATAAAAGATTTCTTTAATATATTCTTTTTCCAAAAGAACGGTTTCCAAATTTGCCAAAATATGACTTTCTTATATTAAAGACCTTCTTAGATAATATTATAATAATTTTTTTCTGAATTAAGTTCATTATTCTGAGAAATAACCATATATTAACATCAGATTTTTCATTTTTATTTTTCACACAGAAAACTCAGGTAGTAGAAAGCTTCTATATAAAGTCTCTTCACAGGCAACCCACAGAGTGGGAACAAATTTTTTCCAGTTGTTCCTCAGACAAAGGACTAAAATCTAGAATATAAAGTGTTAGGTTTTTTGGTGCAGTTTAGAGATAAAGGGAGTGAAAGAGAGAGATAAAGAGGCTTTTATTGTGGGCATGAGAGGGTTGTAGAAGAGCACAAGATTCTCTCAGACCAAAACAAAGGAGTGGTTGGGGGCCTTTATCTGGTCTGGCCAGGAGTGGAGTTTGGGAGGTGGGTCAGGTGACATAGTATGACAACTGATTTGGAGGAGCCTTGGTGTGCACGAAAGAAGAGACAGGAAGTTTATTTTTGGGCTGAGGGGAAAAAGAACAAGGAAACTGATTTGCTTTTGTTTTTGACTCCTTCACCTTCCTGGGCCTTCACCATGATGACTTGGTGAATTTCATATGGGCAGAAACTCATCGTTCCTGTCTTTATGTTTTTATGGGAGTGATGACTCTCTCACACTGATTCCTGCTGAACAAAGGCATCGTGATAGGGACTGGTGTGGTTGTTGGGGTGATGAGTAGCGCCCATATAGAAGTTAGTGTCAGGGGAGTCAGATAAGATGAGGAGCTCTCTGGTGGTGAAGGCCCGCATCCTAGATTGAATTAATCTTGAAAGGAGTTTAAAGATGCAGGGTGCTATAAGTAGAAAAAATAATAATTCCGATGAGGGAACCTAAAATGGGGAGAAAGATGGAGGCCCAGGAGTCTAAGGTTTGCCACCAGGAAGACCAGGGGAAGAGCCAGCAGCTCTCTTTTGTATGTTAACAGTGAGGTTTTGAATGGGCAAAAGCTCATCATAAAGAACTGAAAAAAAAAAAAAAAATCCCGGCACAATTTTAAGACCCAATCAAATGGGCATCTGTGATGAATGCAGACTTCTCAGATAAAAAAGTAGAAAAGGAAAATAAATATATGAAAAAATGTCCAACATCACTGGTTATTCAAGAGTTGCAAATTAAAACAATGCTGAGATACTGTCTCATTCCAAAAAGAATAGCTATTATAAAAAAAATCAATCAATAACAAATGCTGGCAAGGGTGTGGGGAAAAAGTAACCCTTCTCCACTGTTGGTGGTAGCGTATACTAGTGCAGCCACTGTGAAAATCAGTGTGGAGATGCCTCAAAATCTAGGACTAGAGGTCCCATTTGACCTAGCTATTCCTCTTCTTGGTATTTTCCTCCTAAAATTAAAACCATCATACCATAGCAATACATGCACACCGTGTTTATAGCAGCACAATAATAGCTAAATCATTGAAGTAGCTCAAATGTCCTTCAAACAATGAATGGATAAAGATTTTTTAATAGAGTAGAGTACTATTCAGCCAAAAAGAAGGATAAACTTGAGACATTTCTAGGTAAATGGACACACCTTGAGAACATAATCTTAAATGAAATAAATCAGACACACATGTGAAAACATTGCATTGTCTCCCTGATGTGAGATACTGAAAGTATAAATAAGTAACAAATTATATAATAGATATTGTGAAATAGAAAAATATTATTCAAGTGGGAAGGGGCACAAGGGAAAGGGGAGGGGAGAAAGGAAGGAAGGGAAAAGAAAAAATGAGAAAAGAAGGATAAAATGGAAACAAAGCTTTTGTATAGGAGGGAAAGAGAGGTTGAAGGGAGGAGAGAGGAATGGAGAGAAAAAGAGGGATCAAAATATAAAACACACAGGTGCAAATTCCCTACGTTGAATGCGATCAATACATATATCTAAATTTTACCAATAAGATTAATTTTAAAAATACTACTTTTTAATTCTCCTTGCTAGTTTAAATTATCCCAAATAATTTTGTCATGAGTTATCGCAGCTTATTTTACCCTTTTAGTTAGTATTGTGTTTGCCAATTAGCAGATTATATATTGATCTGTTATTATGTCCCAAAGTACTCACTTGTGATTGATATTTTTTCAACCCAGATTTTCAGAAATCAAAAATAATTTATTGAAATATTATTTTTCCTTTTCAACATTACTTAAACTTGACTTTTGCTTTTTTTATAATCAAGTAAAATCAAAATGTCATATATGTTATTGTTAAGAAAAACCTGGAAATCTTTCTAGTTTACAATCTTCATTTTGTATTCCGGGCAGTGCATGTCCCCAGAGAAACACAATTATCTTTCAAAGTGCCAGTATAGATTTAGGTTCCAAAAATTTTACCATTGCTGAGAAGATATTCGAATGTGCATCCGGATGCTGGCATTGTCATCCTCAAAGGCTTGAACAATCATCATTGCCCCTGGCCTGTAGCCCAAGTAGACTTAATTAATTTCAAATACTTTCAGGAAAAGCAATATCAAGATATTTTCATAAGAATCCTCAGTTCTCTGGTGAATTAAATGCATGAGAGGCCTTCTTTCACCCTGTTCCGGCCAGTTGAAATTTTCTCTGACCTTTAATGGACAAGTTTGACTTCTCTCTTCTGCTGAAAGACAAGCTTTTATGCTCACAAAGTTAGAATTCTCTCTCAGATTCCCACTGGATTCTAGGGGCCGTTCCTACCTGAATTCTTCACAAATGTGTTGAGCCAAAGAGGTGATGTTTATAAATGTTTCATTTATTTTATCTGTTCTTTAAATAATAGATGTTTGGTGTGCTGAATTTTAGTTTCTGGATATAAGGTTCATTTTTTTCCTTTATAAAATCTTCTACAAAAAGATAATTTTTCTCTTCATGCATATATAGGAATGTGTGTAGTATCTATGTATGTGTGTGTGTGTGTGTGTGTGTGTGTGTGTGTATACACATACCTACAGGTAGGTACCTATATAAGTATATCTATATCTATATATCTCCTGTATTTTCTGTCAGCTCATAATCTCAAATTTATTTTCACATTTTGCTTATCATAATAAAAAATTATCTTGTATTCATGGGAAGGATGTCTGTCAGAAATATTTCCAAACAGACTCATCAAAACTTTGGGAAATCTTATACCAGTATGGAACTGGATAGAGATACATGAGATAAGCTTGGTCCTTCAAAAGAATCTGCATTTTATACTGTTAAAATGAAAGCAATCAAGTCTCAATTAAATCAATTTTTGGGTTATGATATATGTCCTATAAATGGTATATGACAGTTATGTGAAAATTGGTTTATGCATGTGTTCCAGGATTGATATCCACACTCATGGATTTGGGTAATATCTGTGCTGATTGATATAGCATATCAGAAATACTGTTTTCATGCTTTTTGCATAGTTAATGGCTCACTGAAATTGAAAGCTTCACAGATTGTATTATACTTTCAAAATTTCTGTTGAATTATAGACCTGTTAATATTTTCCTATAAACTCAAATATAAAATAGTGCTATGAATGTTGATTTTATCTGTCATGTATGGATTTTGTGAGTAAATCTATATAAAATGTAGAATGAGCACTTGAGTTATAAACATCAATTGTAATCAACTTCCCTAGCAATTCGTGAAAAAAGAAGCATCACTAAAACTTGCATTGTTAGAAGTTAAATGAATGAATTACATTAACAATTTGTGTAAAAAAAAGAAACATCACTGAAACTTGCATTCTTAGATGTTAGATGAACAAATCACATTGTAACATACATGGACTTTATGAGAAAAGAAATGAAACAAAAACTTTAAAACACTATATGCAGCAATGTTTTCTATGTGTGTACATGTTCATGTCTATGTTTTTACACCTATGTACAATGTTATATATCCTTGTGCATACATGATATGTTTTAACATGCAATCTATTTTATATACATATTACATAAACATGTACGAAACACTCATGCACTTGCTTAAACATACATAGGTCATATACAAACATACAAGAATGCCAGATGAGTGATGCTGGAATCTGTGGATATTGTAAAGAATGTTTTCAAATTAAAATGTTAACAAAATGTAATGAAGTTACCTGAGAAATGTTCTTAAAAGAAATATAATGGCTTAAACGTGAGAAAGAAATTTACAGAAAACATTCAGAAAGGTAAAAGGAGGCTGTAGGTTGAATATTCTAGACAAGGAATTTTATTATAAGCCATGTTTATGGGAGAAGAAATTCATTATTTGATAAATATTAAAAGATTTGAGAAGATACAAAAGAACACCAATCCCATTTATTCCCTTAATGAACACAGTTTGGCCAACTATTCCAACTAGAAATAAGATTCAGTTTATGGGCTCTGCAGAGCAAGTGGTTCAAAACAGGGTTTATTGAAGACTTGATTATACTACCTTGACCTCTATGAAATGCTACAGAGACAATTAATGCTGATAGATTTCCAACTCAGACAATGCACATTAGTACCAAAAGCACTGTTAAATCACCTCCTATAGCACTTTCTGTATAATAATTTAACATATTTAATTTACACTGAAAAGAAAAGTGAGAGCATAGAAGCATCAGCTCATGATTCAAGCAGCAGATAAGCACCAGTAGTTTTGCTGAAGCTAAATTTGTCTACATCCTGGCATTTATTTTATTTTTTAAAAAAAGGATTTGCTTCCCTGGTAAATTCATCTTTCAGTGTTAATGCAATTTAAATTGCTTGTAATTTAATTATAAAACAATTAAATAAACTATACTTATCAAATATTAGAATTAGAAAAACAAATTCTAAGATAGTATTAAAAAACACTTTTCATACTGTTCTTCACTGGTCTTGACACTCAAGAATTGAACGGATACATGGTGTTTTTTAATAAAGAGGTAAATTTCTAGTTAGCTATTTTATCTCTGTGATGTATTTTTTCTAGCTGAAAGATGCCATTAACTTTTATTTAATGACTTGTCTTAACCATTCAAAAAGAGTTTTCAGTATTTTCAATTCATGAAGATGATTTTTCACTAGTATGTAAAGAAAAACAGAAGTTCCCATTTAATGAGAGTAGACCATTGAGGGTGAAACAGAAATGATCAAAAAGCTTTTTGCTTTCTTTTAGCATCTGCCTTCCAGGCAATTTGAGACTTAAAATGCCCCAGTCCTTTCTCCATTAAACAGACATTAGACTGTACAACTCTGTAAATTGTGCAAAAGCTTAAGGAACCAAACTTTCAAGTTATTGAAAGTTTATTCTTTCCTATTTTAAAACTGATCTCCAGGTACTATGCCTTATGTAAGTGATTTGAAAACTCGAATTAGTTCTATACTACTTAATAAATAGCTCACGTGATGATTGTGACCCATTATAATTTCATTGTCCAGCACTAGCACTACCACTGCAGCTAACCTCAAATCATCAGGCATTAGATCCTCATGAAGAATACACAACCTAGATCACTCACATGCATGGCTCCCAGTAGGGTTCGTGTTCCTCTATGAATCTAATACAGCTGCTGATTTGAGGGGAGCTAAGAGCTCGGGCAATGAAAAGCAGATGAAAATACAAAGGAAGTTCCCTTCCTTGCCAATCACCACTTATCCCTTACTGTACTGTTTAGTTTCTAACAGACCTTGGGGTTAGGATCCTCTGCTCTAGAACTCTCTGCTTTAGCATCACACACAACTTCCATGCTAATATCCCTGTGTTCCTTTCTCACGGAGTATTAATTATAGTAACTTACTTACTGCTCACCTACAATGCCTAAGAAAAAGAAAAATAAGTGTAAGTCAGAGTTATGGTACCTGAAAAAGTGTAAGTGGTTTTACTTCAATTATATCCCAAAAATTCATAAACGTATCATTAAGATCCATTTGACTAGAAAGAAGAGGGGAGGGAAGAGAAGGGAAAGGTGAGCGAAGAATTAAGGTATGTTATGTACATGTACCAGCTCGCCAGGAGGAATATAATCACTATGGATTGCAAATATGCACTAATAAAAATAATAATTAAAGAAAACATATATCCATTCTCTCACAAAGACCAAATATTACAAAAATCTTTTCAAGTACTTGGGAAATACAGCTTGGAAATTGAGGAAAAAAGATAAATTTTGAAAAATATCCCCAGCAAGGTGAAAGATCCCACTGTAAGAGGGCAGCTTTACATCTGGTAGAGTGTGAAATTAGCTTGTAAAAGAAACATCTCTTGAGCCCAAGTGACCTTGAACTGAAACTTCTGAAACCATGAGACAAATAAACCTTTCCCCTTAAAAACTGACTTGATCAGTTATTTTGTTATGACATCTGAAAGTTGATAGAACGATATATTTTATTTGTAACTTTCCTATAAAATTAATTTCATAATTCAGAAAAAAATACTTGACATTTACTGAGACTTACTTAAAAATCGTATTTAGCAGTCACAGGTTTTCCCTTCAATCTCCTTTTTCCCACTCAATAAGAGGAAAAGTAAAGATATGATGTAGTAAGTATATGGTGATTTTAGATAAAAGGGGACAAGCCTGTAAAAAGTGAATTACTACAGTATTTCATAAGGGGAAAAAAGTCAGATAACTACCCTTTGTTTCAAGTTTTACATTTCTAAAAGTGATAAAAAGATTAAAAAAACCTCATGTTTTAGGATAATTTGGTATAGCAGAGATTAGTCTTAATGACTTACAAAATTATCAGAGCACAATAAATACCTAAAAAATAATGAATAGAAGTCTTAATTTCTAATGATGTACCTATTAATTAGTTGGCATTTTATTTTACAGTATGCTGAGTTACTCTATGTATTTGTTAAGGTGATAAAACTGTACCATGTTAAAGTAATATAAATGTACTATATATATCTATACATTTATATATATATATATAGATAGATAGATAGATAGATATACACACATTTATGACATAATATGTGTTTTCATACTCATTTAAAATATCGAATTTTGTCATGCTTATGTCATATTTTATTCTTGATTAAACAGTATAATAAGAAGTTTAGAAATGTAAGGTTAGAAATGTAAGGTCTAGTATCAGACTATGATACAATCTTGGTTTGCTACTAATGGACTGATTTTGAAATTTAAACTCTCAAAGTCTGAATTTTCTTTGAAACACTAAAAAATATAACACTTTATGGAAACTGCTTGTAGAATTAATTTTGGAAACACATCAGCATTTTTAGAATGTCCTATGGTATGTTCTCATTCTATGTGGTCAATTTGTTTAAACCAGCAGGAAACTAAAACTAAAGGCTTTAATTTTAAAAGTTTGAAATTCAAAGTAGGACATTGACTGCAAAATCAATTCTATGGAAGCAGAGAGCAAGTTGACCTAACGGTGAAGTACTAGACAAACGTTAAAAAACTTTTGTTGTAGAACTTCTTTGGCTTGAGCCTTTCTGGGCAAGATTGAGATTGAAGCAGTGATTATTTTACATTTAGTACATATAAAATAGCAAAGTCTTCTCCAGTGAATAAAACTATATATTGTCCTCTAAATTTTCAAATTTTCAGTCAAAAGACAAAGCTGAATTTTTGAAAGTAAAAGTATCTGTAAGACAAAATCACTCATGTCTATATCTCATATAAAATACAGATGTTCAAAAAATAAAATAAAATACAAATATTCTTGAATTAAAAGTCCCTTTCATAATTGAACTTTTCAGCAGTTTATGTTTTATATTGTTAATGATATTTCTTCTTTATTTTTATTTTTTCAGAAAACAAAAATATAATTGGCCTTTATATTGATTCATATTTCATATTTATCTGTGATTTTTCAAAATACCTAATTTAGTTTTTTTTAATTGAGATAGTTTTCCTGCTTCTACCTTACCAATGATTATACCACTAACTATTCTTATCTGAATACATTTTCTAGTCCATTTAAGAGATGCTAAATAATGAGAAAAATAGATTTTTGCCTCACTTCCAACTATAATGATGTTTTTACTATTTCATATTTGAAGCATGATAATAGTTTTATCTTCATGAATATATATTCACATAAAATATATTATTCATTATGCTATGTATCTGTGCTATTTTCTGCATCTATTGAACTGATCAAATTTGTTCCAAAAATCTTGACTCCTTAAAGTTCTCATACACATTACCAGAGAAATTATAGTGCTCCTCTGGTGAACATATCCAGTAAATTATTTGTTGCTCATCAATGAACAATTTTGATATGATTTTTGTTGCATATTGGCAGGATTTACATTTAAATGTATCAAATGTGATAGTAAGTGTTTTAAGATAATCCAATCAAAGCACAATCCTTGTTGTATGCACACTTTTTGAATGTTTGCAATAGTGTAATTATAGTGATTATAAGACAGTGACTTACACACACACACACACACGCATTATAATATACACGGCTTTGAAGCTTACTTTAAGGCTGAGGTTGCAACCTTGAAGACAAGTTAACATTCTAGAATCTATAAATGCAGCATATCAGAATAAGGAAATCATCTCAAGTAGTACTAAGAAGAAAATTAAAGGTACTTCAGTTTAAAGAGAAACTACAAATCTATTTGTACATTTATTTGTAACAGACGTATCTCCAGAATCCAGTGGTTTCCTGTATCCTTTAATTTGGGAGAAAGAAATACAAAATGATTAGTCATGTGACCCAATTTCCACCCTTAGCCAGTTAGTGATTCCAGATGTAGGGAGACAGAGAGTTCCTAGGCCAGGACAAGTATTCAAAATAAGTAGATGCATATTATAAAATAAACAATGATCTCTCAGTTAGTGGAATTTTGACTATCAAGGAAAACACTGAAAATGCTGGTAGATATATTTTCTAGCCATTAAAAGTATAATTTTTCACCTCTATAATAACATATTGGGTAAATCATATTAATAAAGTTGTTTCATTCTTATTTTCTTGAAAGAAATTCCACTGATCTCTGACGTATTATTTTAAATCTAGTATCAGATTCTGTTTTTGTAAAAGACTTTCTGTGCGTATGTAAGTATATTGTCTTACTACTCCTACCCCAGTTACATGTACATTCCTGTACTGCAATGCAGACTTGGGAATGTGAATCAAATATAAGCTCTGCACCTCCATATTTAACACTAGTAACTCCACACTAAGCATGACAGGTTCTCCCTACCTTAGTTTTCCTTTTTGTCATTTGTTCAGATCGAAATCTTCAATGTTTTCTGAAAGAAATGTGTTAGCAATTTGGTGCCTAGGTATGTCACTGGTGGCAGGTTCTGAAACCTGGTCTAAGGGTGGGAAGTTAGGTCACTGAGGTTGTGAACAAGAAGGGGCTTTTGGTACCTCCACCCTTTCCCACTCTCCCTGATTTGTGGCTACGAGGTGAGAAGCTTTGCTCGATCACGCCGCCTTCACCAGAATGTTCTTTATCACCGTAGGCCCAGCATGATCAATAGGGCCAAGTGATTATGGTCTGAAATTTCTGAAACCATGAGGCAAAATAAAATCTACCTCTTTATGAGTTGCTGTATCTCTAGTGTCTTGTCACACCACCAAAATGATAACTCATTTTTAATTCTCAAGGTTAATATATCTTAATTTTTGTATTGCATTCATAGACTCGAAAACACTAATTCTGTTCTGCTAAAATCAAGAGAAGTGTCACCCATATTCCTGGTATCATTATTTTTCTGGAATTTGTTTTGTTTTGTTTTGTTTTGCATTCTGCAAGCTTTATATGAAGGGGCTCTGTACTATCCAAAGAAATGGATTCCTTTTAATGAAACCAATGTACCCACAATAGCAGTATTGTTGGGAGTGTTCGACTTATGTACTTTATTCAAATTGTCTAATTTAGGAAACTTACTAGAACTCAGTTGAGTTCTAAAATACTTTTCATTTGCATATAATAAAGAATTTAAATTTATAAAGGGGACTTTGACAAGCCTCAATGGCCAAACAGCCATAGATATAACTTCTTTCCATAATCTTGTAAACTATCAAGATTCAGGAAAATGGTAAAATCTTAGTAAATACAAAATACTTACTAAACTCTTTTAAGTAACTTTACTGTGCTTTGCATGTAAATCATCACATTATTTTCAGTCCATTACTGTTGAGGTAGACAGAGATGATCAATACTATTTTACAAAGAGATAACATAGTACTATGTATTATTAGCAACTTGCGAGTAAAAACATAAACATTTTAATATATAGCTAGGGAGCAATAATGTCACAACTATATGAAGTTTTATTTTGTGTCTGCAGATTTTAAGAAGCAAAAATTGAGTTACAGAGACATACCTAGTGCTTTTGGGTTTATATAACTTAGCAGGCAATAAGGTTTATTTTTATCTTATTAAATAACTCTGTACCCTTTCTACACACTATAAAAGATGATAAAATATTGGTACATGTGACAACCAAGGAAAAAATCCTCCCATTTACACACCACATATACTTCTTTTTTTTTTAATCAAGTAGCCAGTATATTTTTGACCAAATTCAATGAACTATTTGGAACTATGTAATTAAAAGGTCAATTGTATAAATAAATATGTGTCAAATGGTTTATTGGTTTCATTCATTACTGCTTAAACAATAAAATAAATTGTTGGTCCCATTCCGTTAAGCAAAGAGCTAAAACGCACTTCTAGTAATAACTGCATTCTAAATTAAAAAAGAAAAGCCAAAAGTTATCGCTCATGTATTTGCTAGAGTGTCTGAGGCAGTGATGGTTTGTCTGGAGAAAGGGAAAACAAGAATTCTTGCAGTGTCCAAGTGGTCTCCAAGAGTCAGTTGTACGTGTCTTTGATACCTGTTTTACCAAAATGAGTTAAGGACCAGTTTTAAAGCCAGTAATTTCAGACACAGTGCCATAAACTCTTTATATGTATTGCTATACTAGGATTTAGTTCTTTTGTAAAGTACAGAATTTTACATTACTTAAAAGACAATGAAGCAGATGACATTTTTATTTAAGTAACCATTTTTAGAATTTAAAGGAATTATATGTGCTCTTCTGGAGTGCAATAGAATAAAGCAGTTCAATTACTGGTAATATAAATCAGACTCCGACACAACTGAGCTTCCATTTCAGTTGGAAAGAGTTTAATAATTGTTAACTACATCAATGTATGATATATGCTGTGCTGATAACTAGAAAACATTCAACAATTTGCAGTGTTAAAAACCAATGTATTTATTGATACAATATACAGATCAAGAACATATATGCTTATGTAATATTCTTGTAACATTAAGCGTACTGTACTCTCAGTATACTAAAGTCTTCAAATTTTATATAGTAATATACTCTAACAATCAATAGGACCCTTAGTAGTCATGTGAATCCAATGTGATTTGCTTCTTTGATCAAATTAAACCAGAACTGGAGATTTAAGTTTCTGCACATGAAGTGAAATAAATTAAGCTCAATTCAGGAGCTGTTGAGCAAATTCTAGGGGAAAAAAAGTGAATGGAAAATCAAAGAGAAAATTTCCATAAAGAGTTAACTGGCTACCTGTAGTTAGAAATAAAAGTATCTCTTGGCTTATCTCTTGGTTTTGCAATGAGAATCATTCATTCATAAATATCTATTAGTGTTTGTAGGTAACTGATAAGACACTGTGGATAGAATTCACATGAGCTGAATCTTTTAAATCTCACAAAGGGAATTATTCCATTCTCTGGATTCTATTAAGATATCATTGATTGTGACCAAAACACATACATTTACTAATAAAATGTAGAAGACTTGATTTAGCATGACTAATACAAACTGGTTTCTCATCTTGAGAAATCTTTAGAAATATTTTATCATTTTGGAAAGATGTTGTCCAGGTTTTAAAACAAACAAATTGGAAAAAGACTTCAACCAGTTTTGACCAAAATTATACAATTTCCTCAGGAACACTGGAATAACCCATCTTTAAGGGACTCAGTGAAGAGCATCTCTCTCAAATATGGAAGATAAAAAAGGCATGAGATAAGTGTAAAACTATCAGAGTTTATGCAATAGATTTGCTTATCTTTATAAAGATAGACTGTGGATTAAGGATAGATTAAAATATATTTTTCTCATACTTCTCAAGGGTTTCTGTATAATTCTTGCAACATATGTAGCTGTTCACATGACAGTACTATACTAGCCTGTTTACTGTGACTTCCTAGACTTGCTGAATTTTTACTTGGTACATTTCCATATATTTGATTTTTTCATTTATCGGTCTACTGTAAGTATTACTGCCTTGAATCCTCATTTCCCAGTCTTATCACTTTGGGAAACGTAAGACTGAAATTACAAGTTTCCAAGACAATAGGAAAGAGTATTAAGTTCAGCTTTGGAATAAAAACAATAGTAAAGAGTTTCAGAACCCTCCCCAAATTGTACCTCTTTCATTGTTCATGACTTTCAAGTTTGTTGAGAGAAGTGAAAGTAAAATGATTAACATTAGGCCCAAGATGTTTCACTTATGGATGGTTTGGGTATTTTTCTCCTTGAAAACTATTTTTCAAATCAGCATGGCATGGTATGTATATTTTACTGTCTTAACATCTCATCCATGTAACTTTCCTGGATTGAGCTAACTAGATTTGTATGAAAACTGTGGGCCTATGTAACCACCAGAAAACTAAGAACACCACTTCTATGTAAAGATGGGCTAACCAAACAGGTTCCTGTCTTTCTGTGACACCACTGTATGTTCCCGTAGTGAGAAATAAAAGAAACTCAGGGACCTGACTCCAGCTTTATCTGCTTTACATTCACTATTTTTTTTCTTCCTTAAATTTAATGCAATACCATATTGAAGCTTATTTGTATGTAATGACTGACTCAATTCAGAGATATTTAAAGGCTCCTATAACATGAATTAGTGATATAATGGAATTAATTCTTTAAAATGAAAATAAATCCTAAAGATTTGTGAGTATCTATGCTTAAAACCAAATACTTTGATAGTTAATAACTACTTACTATGAATGTGTGGCACTTTATTTTAGTAATTTGGGAAGAAGAATAACACAAAGATAGGATATAAGTTGTAAGAAATCTAAAAATATGATTTCAAATTTATAAAATTTTTATAGTTTAATAATCATGGAAAATAATCAAAATATCAATTTTATAGATCAAAAATTTTAAATCATTGCTGTTAGTTTTCTGACAACTAGAAAAAAAATAACAAAGCCAAAGAATACAAAGATACACTGTTGAAAATCAAAGAATTCTGTTTGCTAAATGTTTTTATGTATTCCACTCTAACTGACCTCTCCATTTGGCTTTGGCTGATATGCCCAAATGAATGGATAAATGATAACAATATCTGCAACAAAAAATATCACCTTAGCAGGAATATTTGTACCCTTCCTTACTTTTAGATTATTTATTATGTTACTGAGAAAAAAACATTTTTTTCAGGCTTACCATTAGCAATGATTCCCAAAAGGTTAACGTTATCTCCATTGTTGTGATAATACACAATACATTCTAACATTTGTTATTCAGGAATTTTTATAAATTTTAACCAATTATCTTTTTTCCCACAAGTCCACACAAGGAAGGCACTTTTAGTCAAATTTGAAGTTATAAAAATTAAGGATATCATGAGACAAAAATCGCAGTTTGAAATTTGTCTCTGGCCCTTCAAATACTGGAGTTCTTAACCTACACCCCCTGGCCTATCATGAAAATCTACCAAAAAAAGGGTAACAAATGCACTCTCTCTGTCTCTGTCTCTGTCTCTGTCTCTGTCTCTGTCTCTCTTTCTCTTTCTCCCTCTCTACTCCACTTGGGAGGCAGAGAAATAGAGAGAGGTCCTGCTGTGCATATTTGCAGACCTTGTCTTCTTCAAGGAAAAAATTTATTTTGCGTGTCACATGACTTATACAACATTTAAAACTTTTATTTCAACTGCGGAACACAGGTTTTTCTCTAACTTTTTAGAAAACGAAACTTTAGGCAAACCACTAAGCTTTCCACCTATCAGTGTGTAGTAAAGCAATATAACAAACCTCTAACAAAATATTGTTTTTATGTAATTAAGGGCAATTACATCTGGCTTTCAAGTATATTGTAGAAGGGATAGGTGCTTAAGTAATAAATAATACAATCACTCCACTCTTGATTAGAAGGAAACATTTTAGATCAGAAACCATTTTAATAAGTGTTTTGCTTTGCTTTTGCTTTTGCTTTTGTGTTTGTGAATTCAGGAATGCCTTCCTGAGGCTTTCTGAAGATGGCCTTGGGTGAAAGATGGCAGCACTGGGCCACTTCACATGTAAAATTGCAATAGCATTAATAACGTAAATGAGTGTTGTAAAGATTTTCTCATTTTTATTTTATAAAACAAAGGTTATGCAGATAGTGAATGCTTCTCATTGCAAAATAAAACAGCGTACTTGTTTCATTTGCGTATTTGTTGTTACATTCATATGTGATATAATACAACTGGTTAACTTTTGAAATAGATTCACTGGTGAAATAAGAGTAAAGACTGATAAAATCAGAGATGCAACATAGGAATACTATCACTGTTCTTTTAGAAATGAGTCAAATAATATTATGAAAAAATTATGCCAATAATTAGATATATTAGATGAAATGAACAAATTCATATGAGAAAATCTATTTAAAGTAAACCAAGAAAATGTATATAATGTGCATATGCTTTATAACTAGGTATTCACAAGTTTTAACCCACGCTGAAAATTTTCCAGTGAAGAACAATTAATATGAAATGATACCTTTAATCCCAGCACTCGGGAGGCTGAGGTAGGTGGAGCATTGGGAGTTCGAGGCCGGCTTGGGATACAACGCAGGCGCAAGGCCAGCCTGAGCTACATAGTGCGACCCTGCCTCAAAAAACTAGGGCTGGGAGTTTGGCTCAGTGGCTTAAGCACCTGTCTGGCAGGCATGAGGCTGTGAGTTTGATCCCTGGTGCTGAAAAAAACAAACAAAAACAAACAAACAAACAAACAAAACATGAAATGATAACATTGTTGAGTTCTACCAAGTACTTAAGAGATACATACATTATTATTTTCATACTCTTTAAAAACATGAAGGGGGAAAAATCAATCTTGTTTTAGAAGACCAGCACTACATTAACAACAAAGACAAAAATATTACAAGAAAGAAAACTATAGACTAATACCTCTTGTCAATAGTGGTGCAAACATCCTCAACAGGATATCAACAAACAGAATCCAGCAGCCTGATCAAATTATCACTATGGTCAAAAGGAATTTATCCAAGGATTGCAAGACTGAACCAGTATATAATTTTTAGTCAAGGGACTGCACCACCTAAAAGAGAATGGAAGAAAAGGGGAAAAATTATCCATGCAATTTAAGCCAGAAAAGCATTTGACAAAACAGAACACATTTTAATGATTAAAAAATATTCAGTATTGTCAAAATAGAAAAAAAAAAAAACTTCCTCAACAAGGTGACTGACATTTATGATAATATACAGCTAACAATTTTACTAACAATGAAAGAAAAATTCCCCTATAATCAAGACCACAACAAGGATGCCAGGAATCACTACTTCTATTTAACATTGTACTGGAAATTCCAGCCAGAGCAATCAGATAAAGAATCATTCAAATTGAAAAGGAGAAACAAAACCACTTTGTATTCACAGATGACATAATATTATTTATGGAACATGATGAAGAATTCCCAGAAAAATTACAGAGATGATAAATAAATTAGCAAATTTTTAGAATACAAGGTCAACATTTGAAAATAAGTTTTACTTCTGTACACTCAAACTGAACAATCCAATGACGAAATAAAGTATTCACTTTACACTAGCATCAAAAGCCTAAAATATTTAGGAATGATTTTAAGCATTGAAAACTATGAAACAATGCTAAAACACATAAGACCTAAATAAATGGAAAGATGTTACATTCAAGGATTGGAAAACTTGATATTGTTAAAATGATGATGCTCTTAAATTTATCTGCAGATTCAATATAATCCTTGTCAAAATTCAGTAGCCTTCACTGCAAAAATGTAAATGGTAATCCTGAAATTCAGATGGAATTTCAGAGGTTCCAAATGGCCAAAACAGGCCCAAATATGTTCTACTGTTTGATCTTTGACAAAAGGTCCAAAAACGCACACTGCAGAAAAGATAGCCTCTCTAATGAATATGATTGGGAAACTTGCTATGCACATGCAGACAGCTGAATCTACACTCTTATTTCTCACCATGTTTTAAAATAAAATCAAAATAAATTGAAGAAGTAAATGTTAAACCAAAACAACCCATTTGAAGACATAATGTGGACAACTCTTGAAGTCATACACATAGTTAAGAACTTCCTAAACAGAACCCCAGTTGCACAGTAAATAGTCCCAAAAATCAAAAGATGAGGGGGGATTAAAAAGCTTCTGCAATACAAAAGCAACCTCCAGCCAGTTGTGGTGGTGCACTCCTGTAATCCCAGCACAAAGGAGGCTGAGGCAGGAGAACTGTTGCAAGCTCGAGACCACCCTGGGCTACAAAGTGATCCCAAGGTCTGAACCACATAGCAAGACCCTGTCTCAAAGAGACAAAAAAAAAAAAAAAAAAAAAAAAAAAAAAAAAAAAAAAAAAAAAAAAAAAAAAAAAAAACAAAAAAAAAAAAACA
>RJWM01004102.1:0-43033 GCA_004363535.1 Dasyprocta punctata
CTTTGTTTGTTTACTTCTTTTTTTTTTACTCTTTCCGAGGGCTACAGTTCTCATCCTAGACTCCTCTTAGGTCCAGAGGATTCATCTCCCTCCCCTTTCCTTCTTTCTGTTATTGTATTATTTTGTATTCCAGCATTTGGGAGGTATATTCCAGGGAGCCTCCCTACGGTGGAGTCATCAGGTCGGCCATTTTGCAGGAAGCTCCTTGAAAACATAATGTTAAGTGAAATACATCAGATACTGAAGCTTAAAGACTCTAGAATTTCTCTCATAGGAGATTTCTAAAATGCAAATAAAGAGCAATAAAAAGATAGAAGAAAGGAAACAGGGAGATAGATCTATTGCAAATGGGAAGACTAGGAGGTGAAGGGGAGCATAAGTAGGGGAAGAAAGGGAACTTAACGAAAGGTTTTAAAATGTGTCCTGTGCATAAACCAACAAATACGATGAAAGTAGTTGTTATGTAATATTAACACACACTAATATATAAGTTAAAATTTTCATAATATTAAGAACAAAAGTTGACAAATTTATTGTATGATTTAAGGCAAATAGTAGAAATACTGAAGAGCCAAAACAATTCTGAAAGAGTTTACCTCATATTACTGTCAAACTTATAAGATATGGTGATGGAGAAAATTCAGTATTTCTATAAGGAAATATAGATTAGATGAATAAAAGAGGATTTAAAGCTGTTCCATGGTGCACAACTGAAATTCCAGTGTTTCTAGGGACAGAGACAAAAGAATTGCAGATTGTATCCTAGCTTGGGCAATTTAGGAACAACTTGTCTCAAAACATAAAAGCATTAAAAAGTGGGTTTGTGAGGTAGCTCAGGGTGATGGTCCTTGGTTTAATCCCAAATTAATAAAAAAGAAAAAGAAAAAAGAGAGGATAAAAACAGATCCTACTGTATGTCCCACTGAGTATCTACAGCATCACCAGTTAATTTAATGGAGGTAAGAAAAATAGTTTTAAAACTTTGTATTAAAAAATTCTCAAAAATCATGAAAAAAGAGAATTCCAAGATTTATGCTACATCATACTCAAGCATTAACTTAAAATAAATCTTAAACTACATTGTAAAATCTAAAGCTATGAAATGTTTAATAGACTCCAAAAGTACTTTCACAGTCTTGGCTTAGTAAAAGATCTTTGCTTATGAAAATATAAGCAAATAAAAATGATACATTTGACTTTAAATTCAAAAATATTTCTCAAAATCCACCATTTGGAAAATAAATAGGAAGACATTAATCAATAAAATATTGATAATATATCTCATGCTGGTCTTTTATTCATAATTCATAATTTGATAAGTAATTTTTGCAATTTAAAATAGAGAATGTCAACTATCCCACACAGTTAATAAATGATTTAAACCAATGTATAAAATATGACGGTTACTTTTTAAATTAAAAATCCCTTCTCAATGTTTTGCCCCCTTGTGATTCAAAATATTTATGTAACTCTTGTCCTAGACCTGTCCCAACAACATAAGCCACATATTTTAAAAGTATGCATATTGTTTCTTAATCCCAAAGGTGAATTTTGGGCCCAAGGTCTGGATTTAATATTTTTGGGCATAGCCTCATCTGTAGATGTAAATGATCATGCAGATGTAAATGATCATGAAATTATGGACTTGGACTGATGAGATGATATCTAATTTTGGATGGTATGATTTGGGAATCTGTGGTGCTTTAATGGGCTGGAATGTTTAGTGAACTTGGGAGAGTTGACAGCATAGGAATCATTAAGAGTCAGAAGATCTGTGCAGGTAAGTAACATTCTAAGGTGGAAGCTGAGATTCCCATGACTTGATGTACATGCATGGTATCATTCCATTCCCTTGAGTGTGGATGGATTTTATGAAGGAATATCATTCTTATTACTATGTTTTATTGTAATTTCTAAAGTTACTAGTGATTTGAAGTTATTAGTGAGTTGACTTTAAGTAAATCAGAAAGTGGATGATATCTTCAATTTGACTTTGGGAGATGAGCCCCAAAGTGGAATCAGCATTCTGTGAAGTTAATATACTGCAATGCAAGGGTCCTCCATTTCGGGGTTTGTAAATCAAAGGGGAAAGCATGGCAAGAATAAGAGAACAATGACAAGTAGTTGAAACCCTCTCATTTTTGTCTACCATAGGCAGTTTGATTCTGAAGAAAATAAAAATCAAAACTAATATACTGCCAATTATGAAAGCAATTCCGCATCACAATTTTCTTACTAATAGGCAAAATTACACTTTGACTGATAGTTGCTTCTCTGCATTACACCTCTGCTGTTACCATTTTATTCTCAACATAAATAAAAAAATAAAACAAGTATAAATAAGAGCTCTCTACACTGTTTTATCAAAATTAGGAATACATTTCATGACAAAAATTAACATACTGTGACTGACAGTGTCAGAAAATTTTATTTGGTGCATGAACAATGATAACAAAAATATAATCTTCATTTTATACACATTTTGCAATACAGTAAAGTGTAAGAAGGGGTGTTTACTTGTGTGTGTTATATGTTCACAAATATGTACACAGAAAAATGCATTGTGTCATTCTGATGAGACACGCATTTTTATATGTATATGTACAGATAAACATATGTGTATGTATATTATACAGTTTATATATTCAAACATATCACTTATGTCTGTATATAAGTGCACATCCATAAAGATACACACATTTGTATGATTAGGTATATATGCATGAAATATATATTTGTCTATATATGATACATGACACTATAAATAATATATCCCTATATGAAGAAAATACCATCTAGTCTAATATGCAAAAACACACATCACAAATATCTGCATGCCTAATTAAAATATTGGCTCTAGTGATCTGAAACACTGTCCTCACACAACCTTATCTTCTCTTCTAAGTACTGAACACATATGGCTACAAATGGAAGGTTTAAAGACAACTGAGAGGTAAGAAGGGCAGGTTGTAGGTTCTCATAACAGGTTAGCCATGCGTTCTTTCTGTCTTAGACAAATAATTGAAGATACTGATAGAGATAAGAAGAAAATAAGTGGGAGCATTCATCTTGGTGAGGTAGTTAAACAGCTGCTACAATTTATTAATTTCTGCTCCAGTAGAATAGCCATCTATTCCAGGTAACTTTCAAAATTAATCAAAGCTGGGAGCTGGAAGACCTTATTTCACTTCACCAGACTGACATGAGATCAAAGCCCATGGGGCGTGAAAACTACTAGAAGATGACAGATCCAATCTCCAGCTCACATTCTGAGAAATACAATCCAAAAGAATCAAAGAAATAACTTTTTCATCACCTGCTACTGTTTAAATACTGGGTCAGGTATCTTTCTTCACTCAAAAATAAATAAAGTGAAACAAGAAAATAATTTGCTCTTAAGAAACATTTCTGCATCACCAGAGGCTACTCAGAGGACAATCACAACTCAACATAACGGTTCTATCAAACAATAAAATTTCAGTGAGCATTCTAGTTCTTACTCTCACTTGACTTTAGGATATGTGAAGGTTCTGAGTGAATATAGGATGCTACATGCATAAAATAGACTAAAATTGACTGACTTAAAATCATATATATTTGGTAGAAAAATGCTGTATTATTTGTGGAAGTTCAATGTGATGTAATACAATTCATTTTCATTGCCAAAGTAACTCATTACAAAAATTACATTGTAAATTTTAAATTTTTTAGAATACTGGAGATTTCATATTTAATTTTCCTAAAGAGTACTGACTTCTCCTAGAAGTAAAAAAAAATTAAAATGGTAAGAGAAAGACATTAAAATGGAATAAATTATGAAAACTTGTGGAGTAAAATTCTTTTAAAAATAAATCCATTTTCATTAATAAGAAAATAGCAGTATGTAACAATACTGAACATTATCATGGGCTCCACCACTCAGAATGCACCTGATTTTCAGTGAAACCTTTTAAACTTGGTAGCGCTTTCACGATTTGAATATACTAGATTGAATAGATTTTATTTCAAATTTATTCATGTCATGCATCTTCACTGCAGTCACTAAATTAAGAAAAAAAATTGCTAAACCACTTTAAGAGAAGAAAATGGTCCTGTGATGCTGTCTTATTCTTGTTTCTCTGAAAACCACTTTCACTGATGTATCCTGCTTTGGCAGGAATTTCAATGAAAAGAAAATGCTTTTTATAATCAAATATCCTAGAGACACACACTTAATATGTTACAAGGATTGCAACTACAGAGTACACAAATTGTACACAGAGTCAGGATGGATGAGAGGTACATGCAGATGTAAGACAAACATAAAAAATGTTTGGAAAGGTTTTTTTTTTAATGTTATTTTAGTGGAACCACTGTGACAACTACTGAATTCTGTATTTTATGGACAGATAGCATGAAAACTGGAGCAATCTTTTTACAAGAAATCATTTTGAAACCCAACACATGTATGATAATAAATAGATTTATATATTATGACTAAAATATTTGGTGTATCTTCATTATTTGTAATAGAAAAAACATGCTTTTAAATACTACCTTTCATTTATTTTATATGAATAAGATTTTTTCCTTTGAACATTTATTTACTCATCAGCTTCTTTGGCTTTCTATATTTATTTGGACATACGTGGAAATAAGTCTCTTGGAAAATTATTTCTCTTGGAATAATGTAGTTATTACCAAGTTTGGAGCAGTCCCTTTAAAAATGCTGTCAGAACAAATACATCAGGTCACAGAGCAGGTGGTTTATCTCTGTGAACACCTGAGCATTAAAGTAGAGAAGGCTGGAGACTAGTAATTAGTTATTGATTGGTTTATCTAACACATTCTGCACATTTCTAAACAAATGCAGCATTGTTTCTGATTCTTTCCTTCTAAACCTTGAAATTAGTCAGTGCATTCATTTAGAAGATTGCAAAACAAGAAGCACAGTTTTTATAGTATATTTGCTGATCTCGCTTGAACCTAATCAATAAACCTCACAATATGAATCTATTCTTAGAATCACATAGATCTACAGAAGCACATTTATTCCTACCATAAGTGCTTCTACTTTATATCATCAGGAAATATGTATTTTAATCCTTTGCATCAGTTTATTTCAGAAACATAAGGCATCACAAAATCGCATGGCAATAAAAAAGATAAATTCAGTGTCACAAAGCAAATGACCCAGACTCATCATTAATCAGGGAAATTAGATGAACTTAAAAACAAAATGATCAAGAAAGTAAAATGTTAGAGAAAAAATAAGTGCATAACTAAACAAACAAAAACCATGGAAATGACCTCATGAATTATAGTGGAATCAGAAAATATATATAAATAATAAAATATTAAAAATACTAAATTTAAATAGATTTTCAGAATCCTGATAACATATAGTGTTCCATAACCTATATTCTTATGATGCACAATAGTGATCTTATAGATCAGAAGTAACAGGAGAATATAGTTTCTTATTGTTCCAAAATAAAGTATATAGAATTTTAAGAGCTGAGAAATTGGGACTGATGAAAAATTAAGATATAATAGAAAATAAATAAATTCATAGATTTGCATGATTGCATTTTCAACACTGATAAATTTCATTAGTTTTTATGTTATAGATAAAAGTTGGACTTACAATAAAAATTAACTCCATGATTTTAATTCAATTTTAATATGAATTTAAAAACATTTAAAATTGCTCTATTAAATGAAAACAATAAAATAAAACAACATGCCTCAATGTTCAGATGTTACATGTTTATTAAACATGGAATCTGAAAAAAGTTCAATGTTATCTCTTTCACTCCTCATGATACCCACTGCAATTGAAGGAAATTATCTTTTTTTGGGGGGCAAGCAGCTTGATATATGAAAAAGTTCAGAAAAAAATTGTTAAGTATATTTAGAAACATAGTTTTTATTATTATGCTTAGAACTTCTACTTTAAAGAGCAAATCAGAATTGCATAAATCCTGATCCACAATGTTTTTGTAGAAACAATCTGCATATACACATTTTTCCACCATGATGCTAAATTGGAGAGATGAAAAATAAAAATATGTTGTCAATTCCATATGAATACACATACCGTTTTATTTTATAAAAATTCCTGACAAAGTTTTGAGTTTCCTGTGTAGATGTTGTATGTGTGTTGTGTGCATGAAATAGACATATTGTGAGGAGCTAAGCAAGTTAGTCTATGTAGTAGTTACAAGAGATATTTTCAAATACAAATTTGTTGTTCAGTTATCTAATGTTTCTATACACAGTATGTTTTACACATTGGATTTATATTATCTTTTCCAGTGGAATGTTTGCATTTTGTTTTAGGACAAACCAAACTGTTTAAAAAAGGATTCAATAGGTTACAAATTTAGAAAATTATTTGTATATACTAGTTTCATCCCATATATTATAGTACTTTATTCTTTACCTGCATTTTGTGAGCCCAATGGAAGTGAGGTATAAATATGTAGAAGTCTGCTAAGGCAGTCATACATTTTAATGTAAAAGAAGTACATTGGAAAAATACATTTTTAAAAACTTCTAGCTATAATAAGCTTATTTCGGGCTATATAAAAACATACAATGTAAAAATGTGTGTCTTCAGTCTTCTTTTTTTAATCCTTATGTATTTGCCATGGCTGAAAGAATGAACAAATAGCTGCTTCTGTGTATTGTCACAATGCCTACTCACTGCCTGAGTTTATGTCTAAGACCGATGATTCCTTCACTCTGCATGACATCCCAAAACAAATGAGATTTATATTAAATATATATATAAGAATATATATATATATATATATTCTTAAGGAAACGGGAGCATTTCACCTTTGCCAGTTAAAATTGTGTAAGGGTCAGTTGCAAAGAAATGGACAAAATATATGTATACTTTATATGACTATTTAAATAGAGACTATACACATATGCTAAACCATTCTATACAATGTTTTACATAACTTAAAGGATTTTAAAATTATATAACCAAAAATATTTTGACATAAAAATCTATAAATACTGATAACAAATAAATCTCTAATGACTTCGTTACTTTTTAAAACGCTCATTGATGTAAGGAACATATTTATTGATGCATGATGATCCATGTTCTCTTCTAGTGCTTGAGGTACATCAGCATGGAACACAGAGGTAATCTTAGTTTGTGGAGCTTATAAACCAGACCAGATTTTATTTTTATGGAATCCTGGATAAGAATTTTTTAATTCATAACTACAAAATTAACCGTACAAAGACCATAAAATTTTTAAATATGTATACAAAAATGTCTTTTTAACTCTAAAGTATCTGATATCCTAGAGTACTGCAAGTATAAAAATAATTATTTTACTTATTAATTACTATACACGTGTTTCCTTTAACAAAGTTGGTGACTCTATATAGTTGAAAATAGTAGTTTTTCATTTCTTATATGTTAAACTTAGTTATTTTTCCCAGTAAAACATAGAAGTTTGAAAGTAACAAAGGAAAGTCTAACATGTGCTTTAAAATGTCTCCCACAAAAGATCTCAAATCCAGCCAGGCGTGGTGGCGCATGCCTTTAATCTCAGCACTCCGGAGGCTGAGGTAGTCGGAGCATTGTGAGTTGGAGACCGGCTTGGGCTACAACGCGAGCGCAAGGCCAGCCTGAGGTACATAATGCGACCCTGCCTCAAAAAAACTAGGGCCAGGAGTTTGGCTCAGTGGCTCAAGCGCCTGTCTGGCAGGCGCGAGGCTGTGAGTTCGATCCCCGGTGCTGGGGGAGGGGAGATCTCAACTCCAAGAAAGAGTTGAGATAAATAAAATTTATTTATTTATGAGATACATAAAATTAAAAAAACATTTCTTAGTTCCACGAGAAGACCTACATATAATCTTCTTATTGTTATTGGAAGGAATAAAGACTGGGGATTCTACATAAAATGATAGATTCTGAATGCATGATGGAGGCATTTTAAAAATAAAATAGAACAACAAAAAATAAATAAATAAAATAAAACAAAACAAAATACAAATAAAATCCATGTACAGCTGAGTTCCTAGCCACAGAACTAGCTCCATTTAAATTCATTTCACCTTTTTGTGAATGCTCTTTTGTTCAAGTCCTTTGAGAAGAATGTTTCCTTGCCCTGTACCCTTCATATTTGAAGCAGAATACATGGAGCATTGCATTCTTGCTCCTTTCTTGCTCAGTTCTCTTCCTTCTCCTCCTCCTCTTTCTCCTCCTTCTTGTCCTCCTTCTTGGAGTTGAGACCCTTAGTGGGAGGCATTTAAAACCACATGTTGCTGATCTCAGCAGCCAGATTTTCTAATTTAGTAGGTCTAGGAGAGGGATTTAGATTTACATTTCTTACCAGATCCCAGATGCTGCTCAAAAGACCAAAGTATGAGAATTACACCTTTAGATTTCACTTAAAATATGAATTTCTCATAGAATTTTTACTTAACTGCCTGTCTTGGACCCAGCTCAGAATGGATTGAAACCTCCAAAAACAGTAAGCTAAATAAACCTTTCCTTGCTCCACTTTGGGTGTCAGTTATTTTGTCTCAACAACAAGAGAAAAGTAAACAAAATAGAGACTAACAAAGGATGGATGATGGAGAAAGGAGATGAATCTCTTGAAGATGAGGAGAGGTCCAAGAGACAAGCATGAAGGGGTGAAGGAGAGGGAAGGGGCAATAAATATTAAAAATTTGCCATGCACAGGAAGTTAATAGCTTAAACTAATGTAAACATTATATCCATAGATATGAGCTCAGTTAATAGTATCAACAAGAATGAAAACATCACCCTTGTGTACTTTCTGAGAAAGCAATGATTCTATCAATGGCCACAGTGCAGGAATAAAGCGTGCAATAAATTCATGGGTAGAATCTACACTGCATAGTTCTTGGTATGAGGTTCAAAGTAGAGTTTATGCTCTGCTACATCAAAATCATAAAATCGTTAGTAAAATCAAAATTTACAATTGCAAATCTATCATATATACAAATAGTGTCCACTTAATAATCTTGCTGATCATACTCCTTATTTGTATAGCATCTTGCCTAAATTTTTTTCCTATATAAATTTCACATATATGTTGTCAGGTATGTTTAGTTTAGTTGCAAAAATTATAGTTACATTATTAATTAAGATTAGTAAAATTTACATAAATTTAAGAAATAGTTTAAGAATATCTTTTTCTTTTGAACTGTGAATGTTCATAGGTAAGCAATTTTGCTCATTTCTCTGTCTTACTTTTTTTGTTATGGTATTTTTAAATTTCTAGTGAAATAAATGTTATTGGTACAACAGACAAAATTTGCTATGAATTAAAATGGGTCAAGGGTTAAGAATTAGTACATGTATTTCTTTTACTCCAGTTTATCCTCTGCAGTCCTGGAAGATAAATCTCCAACTATTTTCTTAGTAATTTAATTGATGAAAACTCTTTGACCAAAACAAATCTAAAATTTTAAATTGGTAACAGACTAACTTACTTCCAACATATTTAAAAGCATTTCTTCTTTGTACTTATTTTTATGAACCCTAGACAAATAAAATTATGAATTGTGTCCTATGTCCAACAAATTTCAATTTTCATTTGCATTTTGTGTCTTTGAATTTCAGCCCTTTTACTCAATCATATTTTCATTCTGTAACAATAAATAATAATCTCTCATCAATGCACAAGGTGTTACTATGTTTCTTGATTATGTAATCTCTGATATCAAGATTTATTGGGATTTGTAGCATTTTAAAAAGCTTACCTCTGATATCTTAATTGATTGCATTTATACCTAGTGATCATTTTAGGTTGTAAGTACTACAGAACTGTTTTTTTTTAATTATTCTATCTCCAAAGTTAATATTACTAGTGTATAATCTTAATGTATTTTTATCTAATTTATGTTACATATGAATAAATATAGAGCAATATTTTCCTATAGGATTTTTTTCACATGAAATTAGTTTCTATAGAATCTAACATGACTAGGTTTTTGACTGAACAAATAGCCAGATAAACAAATCTTAGTTAAATCATATCTTAGAGAAACAAAAAATTAACTCCATCATATTTTAATTAAAAGAGAAATATTTAGCATTTGCATAAAGTACATAATTTATAATAGCACCTATATTGATTCTAAATGTTCACAAACTACATAAAAGTATTTTGTTTTTATAGAATATTAAAACTCTGGGAAATAGTGAAATTATACTTTCCAATAAATTTACTACATCCTATCAAATCTCATATCTGAATTTATGGCCTTAATAAATAAATATTCTTGCTACAGCACAAAGCCTTGTTAGTGGAATGACTAATGCTATGAATTTTCTCAGAAGTGATTTAAATGTTACAGCTTGCATTTAATATAAATACAAATGTATAATATATTGATAATACTCTGTGTAACACACTTTTTTATAGTAATTAACACGTTTATAACTTGTAAAGTGATGCTATTTTGAAATTTGGCCTGAAGATTGGAACAAGAATGGAATACTATTGTTCTATTCATAATTTTAATCTCTTAGTGATCCTTTACAAATAATACAAAGTTTGTACACATTATGTGATTTCTTCACAAAAGTATGAACACTACTTTCATTCATTCAATTGAATTACTACATTATTTGTATTGTTTTTAAGAAGGGAATAATTAACAGCTATCTCTAAAGCATACATTGAGAAACATAACCTTACTTCATTTTAACATGTTTATAGGATGAATTTAACAAAAATTTTATAGAATTGTTTTGTCATGACTATTTGGTGGTTCACACATATTTTTATCAGAACTTTTTAGTATTTCTACTCCTAAAGAAGAACATTTTGACTATTATCAGTGACAAATATTTTCATTTGGAGACACATACTTTATTTTAGCACTAATTACTTTATAAGACTATAAGCCAATTCTCACATTTGTTCATGAGGGAAAGGTTGCAATTATTGCTCAAATAAAATAAGAGCTATTCATTATGAAAAAGATGAGAATTTGGATATTTATTTTTGTTTCCTATAATTTTTCAACTGGAAAGAACTTTTTGATCCAAAGACTATATTTTCTGGAAATCCCAGAGGAGTATTAAGTTTCTTGGACTAAATGAATCATCAGTGATCATCTCAGCCATCTTAGCTGTCAATGACCTATAGATGACATTTATATCTAATTAATTGGATGTCTTCTTTTTTAAAAAAATCTGTGCTTCATGCATAATTAGAGAAGATATCAAGGTTGGAGTCATTGGCTCATTATTCTAATGAAGCTAGCCTATGGCATTTATACTACTCAGTAGTGGTGTTATTTTATGTGCAATTAAAAGTGCTGTATATGAAATGTTAATTCTTGATAAAGAGCATAGAATTTAAGTATAGCACAATTTTCAAAAGAAATTCTAAATTCATTTGTATGACATGTTTCCCAATCAGTTATTGCTGCTACTAAGGCAAGAAAAACCTGGGATACTTCTTTTTGATTGAACAGTTTTATATTAAGAGACCACTTCATAATATCTGATTTCTGTCACAAAGATCAACTAGTGCCATGTCTCCAACAAGAATTTTTGTCCAAAATATAAATGTCTGACCCAGTACAGGCCCCTTGTGACCTTTTCAGACTTTCAGAGTAACATAAATTTGTTAACTTTTTGATCATAGAACTGTAAGAATCTGGAGAAACAGACAGCCATGTAACTAGCTGCCTGAGAACATAAAGTCCTCAAATAAAATCCAAGGTAGGAAGATAAACTTCCTGATTTCATCAAAACCACTGGACTGACCATTTCCAAAATTAACATCATGTTTTCAAAATTAAGAAATATAATTATCTTTTGTTGTTTTAACTACTTAGAAGTAGTTTTTAGTTGTCACTAAAATAGGTCTGATGATACAACTTATATTTGATTTTAATATATTTTAATCAAATAAATTCAGAGTGAATTAAAGAAGTAATCTTTAAGATGAAGACAAAATACACTATGTGCAAATTAATATTAATTATGTTGTCCTGAAAATTTATTGCTATTAGTCCCATCATATAGAAAATATTCTTTTATATATGAGACAGTATATGACCCATAAGACTGTATGTTAGAGACTTAATTGAGAGTAAATTTTATCTGGTTCAGATACCTTTTGCAACAAAAAATATGCATGTGATCTTTTGTAAGCTTATTTCAGTTATTGTAAATAGTAAACTCAAAGGTGGATCATTGTGCTTTATGGGGCATATGAAAACTGAAAGGAAAAAAAGTGAAACATGATAATGTGTCCAGTAAAACTGGCACCAGCAATTCACATGCATTTAGCATCAGGACAATCAACCATATATGCATTAAAATTATGAACTATTTAAATATTGAAGTGACATTAACAGAATAGGTGTAAATTAAATGGAAATTAAACTACATCAAACTTTAGAAATGTTGCTTAACTTGGATGATTTTATTTCACTTTATTTTATTTTTTGGAGTTGGATGATTTCAATTAGAAATAAGTAAATTTAAACATACCTTTGAGCCTTGGCTATATAAATCTTGAATATTTGTGGAATATATAAGGAAACACATTATATATCATATATATTATTTATAATGTACATTAAAAGTGAAAGCGTTTCAAATAATCTTATCAAAAATAACTAGATTGTGAAAAAATGTAAATTCTCACAGTAAATAAAATCTCAGGCTTTGAGGTTATGTAGGCTCACAGTTTATGAAGTATGTGGCCATTTTCAAGTTTCTTAACTATGCTAACCCTCAGTTTCATATTCTAATGTTAATTGTAATTCTCATAGAGGATTTTACAAAGATTCCCTTTGGCAATGTGGGAAAACTGCTAGGCACAATTTCTATTACAGAATAAAATATTCATTAAAGTGTTCTTTGTCATTATCTTTTGTTATGTAGATGTCCATGTTCAATACAGTTATATTTGAAGTTTCATACAATATTTGTTTTTAAATCCTTTGGAAAAATACAGTTATTTATTAATATAAAAATATACAAAGATTTATGAATAATTGTAATACTGAGGAACTTTGAATAAATGTGTATTCTCAGGAGAATTCAGTATATAGCAGAGGCTTAAATTTCTGTGGGGCATTTACAGTTATTCTACAAATCCTTGGAAATGATTTTCAAAGCAAAATTCTCAATGGAAGAGTTAAAGAGGCAAGAAAAACTATTTAAGTCTATTATTGTAATAAAAAGAGAAGAGAGTTCAGTCTGAACTCAACTTCACTGAAATGACAGGAAGGGAAGCTTGTAAAAACTGGTGTGAAGAGGATTGTAGGCTTTCTGATAGACACATTTCCCATTGGAAAAGTATAATTTTTTAGATCTCGCGACAAGAAGTCTTACTACTCAGATGAACTCATAAAGTTAGGCTTCTACTACACCACACAAGCTGAGTGATAGTTTTAACTGTGTTGATGACATTTCAAGGGATGGCTCCCAGATCCTTGAGAAAAACACCCGTGGGTAATAAAGCAAAAAGAGGATTTACACACATGTCAGAGAGGCAAAAATAGGATTTACAATGTTCAACTTTCCAAAGTAATTCTTTATGGAAAGGGAGTAGGGTAACTACTTGGTTAGGTTTTCTGTTTGCTGAAAGGGTTGACATGAGAGGGAGTTCAGAGGTCCAGTCAGCAAGAAGGCTGTCTAACATTCAGTCAAACTGACAGAAATGTACAGACTGTTTAGGGTATTAATTTTTGGAATCTATTTAAAATTAATGAATCTGTTTATTTTAATATTCTGATATCTTATATTGTTGATAAGTAATAAAAGAGACCACTTTTTGTAATAAGTACAATTTCAAAATTATATTAAATATTTCTTAGACTTTTAAATTTTAGAGATAAAACTTAATGTCATTATTATTATATGCAAAATTCTTTTATTGTGTACCCATTATTTCACACCAATGAATTTATCATTTGCATTGAAGCCTGGAGAATTTTTAATTTGTTTTGCCATTATCTATTTGCCTAGCAGTAAGAAACTTTCTATTGCAATTCAATGATAAGGTATTTAGTGTAGAATATGAATGGTTGAGTAGTTCAATTATTGGAAAACAGTGCTAAAGAAATCAATATTATACAGTCAATCATATTTCCTAGGAACTATGGCCCCCCATTAAAATCCTATCTCAAATATCAGCTCTTTAGATATTACAATGAAGTAACTGAGCAAGGTTATGGTCATGGTGGAAGTAAATTCACACTAAACAAAGTTACAGAATATTTGGTATTTGATTCCTGAGCTTTTTTACCACTGTATCATATTTGTTCTTCTCATTGGTGTCTTTCATCTCTCCTGAATATGTGTGCTTAGGTATGTCCATGTGAGCATTAGAGTGCATTTTACTTTTGCAACATATCTCCAATCTCTTCATAGGGACTTTTATCTGTAGAACTCTGACACAAATGTATAACACATACTTGTGAGGGCTGTGTTTTTTCTCCAAAAGTTAGTTCTCTGCACCTTTCAAGTTTTAACATTCATGTAAGTATCCTATTTGAATATCATTTCCAAAATGGGCACAGCAAGTTTCTCAAATTTATCAATATGGAGAAAAAATGTTTGATAGCATTATTGTAATTTATTAATTGATAATGACAATGCTATTTAAACAACTCTGCTTTTGTGTCTCAGCACAATTATATAATACTTCAGGAATGTAAAGAGAATAATTCTATTATTTTTTCTTTTTAATAAATAAGAAATTTCCATTTAGAATATAACACAGAAATTATAAATACATTGGAGCCAGGTATCAATGTGGAGATGAAGCTGTAACTTCAGGATATAAAGTTAATTAACATAAGTGAAATCTATCTGAAAGTCACTTTAGTCACCCATAAAGAACTCTATTAATTAGGTTCAACAGTCAGTTTTTCATCTGACATTGAAACAGATTGAAGTTTCTTAAATGATTAAAGAGAAAATTAACAGCTGAGTGCTATGAATAATCTTTATTGTACATTTTGAACATGAATTACAGACTACATTTTGAGATACTCAAATTACTACAGAAGTTCCTGTACAGTACTTGACTTCTACCAATGGAAAGCATCTTATTACTGTCTTCTGCCCTTATCTACTTGAGAAATAAACATAGGTAGAGAGGAGATAAGGAAAATTCCAGCTTTTGAATTTTTTAAAGGAAAGCACACAAAGATATATGAGTTTATAGTGCCTTCTTCCCTTCCAGTAAACTCACTGGTTCTTACCAGTCTTAAAGGTGCAATAGGCCTGCTGGACCTGAGCCTTTTTTCTGTTATTTGAGCCTGCAGTTTTCCTTCCACAGATCTCCATCCTCAGGAAAGTACCATTGCTAACAATAAATTCAAAGGGTGAATATTCTAACCTAGCCCAATAAATGGGTAATCTGATAGACGGTAGGAATACAAATCCTAGATCACCCATCTTGAAAACACCACCAACAAACACAATAAAACCCAAACCTGAGACATTAATGTGCCTCTCCCAAGTGCCTGCACTCTGTTCTGAGAGTATGTGTCTGTAATTCTGTCCAAAAAAATCTTTCGGATGACTTTCACTGATATGCCTTGTAACATTTTCCTGTGACATAAATGTACCTACAACCTACCAGGAGTTGAGGTTTCCATCTATTCTTTGGGGAGTGCTGTCTCAGATCCTTTCCAGTGCCACTTGTATTTTGTTTCTCTCTCTCTTTCTCTCTTTGTCTGTCTCTCTCTCTCTCTCTCTCTTTCTCTCACTTCCCTCTCCCCATTTTCTGTCCTAACACATAGACTCATCATTGCCTTCAGTTTCACACACATTTGTCCACCTATTATATATTTATATTTCTCTTCAGATAGTTTTCTCTCTGACCTTGATTATACTATCAAATACACAGTCAAATCATGCATAAATATGTTTAATTCAATTGTTGACTGCATACAAAAATGTGGCCTCATAAGATTATCTACCTACTAGTGTAGCAGTCTTAGCTTGGATAGGTACATTATAAGATTTGCAGGACCAAATTACTCACTAACCCTTTTGTCAGAGCATATTTGATTGTTAACTGATGCATGACTGTTAATATATACCTGTATATATTGATGATATTATACATAATTAGTTACATATAATCAGTAAGAACTAATTTATTGAAGTAAGCTAAAAGTATAATAGATATATAATTATATGCTTTATAAATGAAGCTTTTGATAAATTATTAATAATGCAATAAATGCAATGCAATATATAATTGTGAAGAGTAGTATGAAGATACTACATTTTTGTTAAATGTCACATGACTTATCTATGGATAAATATTGACACTGATGAAAAAGAAGAAAACAAAAATAAGGATTCTTTTGTTGCCAATTTTTCATGCTTAACAATAAAATTTCCCACACTACTTAGTCTGAGTCCATTATTCTCTATTTGAAAGTGGAATTGGTATGAATAGTAATGAGAATATGATGCAACATGATCTCCTAAAATTAAATTTCCATTAAAATGATTATATAACTTCATATAGTCAGTTATTAAGTAAATATTTACTTAGGTGTCACCTTGTGTTAAACAATATGATAGATGTTAATGTAGAGTATTAAAAACAATTATGTAGTGTAGCATTAAATGGTTTTGTACTTCTCAAAATTCAGTAGCCTTTAAATAGATTAAGTTGATTATGTCTAAAAACCATTTTTGGAAAATAGTGGAATAATTTTTAAAATTTTAAGGAGAAACTATGGATAGGGTTAAATAAACCTTTAATTGATAGTGCAGATATTCTCTTCTGTCAACAATTTAAAAATATTTGTGGAAACATAAGTGAAATCCTCCAGATAGACTATGCAATCTCTTTTTCATATCTAAATCTTATATATTTTAAGAATCTGGGTCTATTGGGTTGAATATTTAATTTTCATTTCTGTGGAGTAAATATGTTTCTTTTCATCTATACACATGATAATAAAGTCATAAAATATTGATATCTGTATTAACTTACCCTTGCTCCAGAATGGCTTCATTTTGCAATAAATAAATTCATTCTTTTCAGTATACACCAATAAGGACTTCCTTTTTAGCTATTTTCAGCAGCAGTATTTTTGTTAGTGTAGATAACATGGTCTTCTTTAATAAACAAGTACAAATAAAAATTCTTATAGAGTGTACTTTATAGTGCACTTTTTGTTTTACTCAGTGGATGAGTGTAGTTAACAAGGAATAATATGTGTTTCAGAATGGGTGAAGTTTTACGTGTCCCCCACGCTGCCAATACCACTACCATCTCTAGTTACATTTTTGCCACAAACAGATGAAGCATGTTTTTGAAGGTCTTTAGCAACATCTCCTGGAGAATATAAACACAATTATCCACAGTAATTGCTACTAAACTGTGACTTGGTCATGCAGCTTTATTCTAACTTCTGCAGTTTTACTACTGTTTGCAAAGGCTGAAGAACACCTTGTGATTTTTTTTAACATTGCATCAGCATGAATTAAACTTTTAAAAAATTTTCCCCCTCAATATTAAGAAATGACATGTGAACTAAGTAGATTTTAAATCTTGGGCAGGCAACAATGGTACTTATGTGAATTCTATATCCTTTCAATTCCATGGGTTTTTTGTCTTTATTCATTTAATATCAGAGGGAGAAAAGCTAAGTAGGACTTATGATGACATTAAAATTCAGAATTAAGCCATGAATTACCTACATTATGGCACTTCTCAGCTCTATGTATTATACTTATTCTCCACCCTTAATGTTGGAAGGGATAAATTCATGTTTATATAAATTAAAGCAAAATGTTATTGGATATGCTTAAAAGATGAAATTCAGCAAACTTAAATTTCAAATTATGTTTCATTCATTCACCATACACAATAATATATATCTGTACTTGAACAATGTGAATATTTCACCTTAGGCTCTCTTTATGAATTTTGAGTATCACTAACACAATTATTAACCATTAATTCATAAGTAGATTTTGAGATCATTTCCAAAGTTGAAACTTGACATCTTTTGTTCTGTAAAAAGAAGTACATGATATACCTCTCTATCTGTTTTAATTTTACAGATTGATTTACATCCCGACTATAATTTGGTGAATCTACCACCTTCCATGGCCCACGTACAGTCCTAGAATTAGTAAAATAATTGGCATATAAAAAAAGAAATCAGTGAATTTTTTTATTAGATTGAGTCAAATGCATTGACTTTGGAATGGAGAAGTGATTTTCAAGAAGATGTGAACCTCAATGAGAAATCATTGCTTTCAATATGCACTTATGATTCTTATTACATTGATATTATTGCTACAATTAATTTTACATGATACTTGTACATGATATTTGTATAACAATTTAGATTCATGAATGCATCTTTCTATTCTGTTTAGTTGGTTTAGGAAAAAAATAATATTAATTTGGATCAGGGAACCTGAGACTCCTGCACTCAAAAAGTAGTTAAAACAGCTTGGTGAGATGGTGTACATCCATAATCCCAGCACGTGAGAGGCTGAGGAAGGAGGATTACCATGAGTTTGAGGCCAACCTGAGTTACACTGTGAGTTCAAAATCAGCCACACAACATATCAAGATCCTGTCTCAAAAAATAAAATAAAATAAAATAAAACAAAGTGAAATACAAAAGCAGTTAGGACTAGAGACACCTTAAAAGCCACAAGGTTGTTTATATGCATTCATTTAATAGCATTGTCCCTATAAATTGATATATTTTACCTGAGGATAACTTCAAGATGTTACAGATAAACATCTTAAATATGTACCTGTCTAAGTTACTTATCTCTCATTGCTGAAACAAAATACCAAGCACCTAAAGTTAAAGGACGAAAAGTTTATTTAGTTCACAGTTTGTGAAGGGTTTAATCCACAATCAGCTGACTCAAAGGTAGGGTGGAATATCACAGAAGGACAATAGTTCATGGTGGTGGAAGACAGCAAGAGCAACAATGGACAGACAAGCTTCTTTCTGTCTCTCATATTATATCCAGTCTACCGGGGTTAGGGCAAAACTAATCCAATTAATGAATTGAGCCAGCAATCACCCATCCTTTATCCAAGTACCCTTAATCCTAACAATGAACCATGAATCAATAACAAACTCTAGATTCAGTTACCTCTGAAAAAAGGCTTTGGGGAGACATCTAGACAAAAACCATACAAGTACCTGAAAATGAGATTTAATTTTTACTGACCAACCTTTCCCTAATAATACGAGTGTGTGGAATGTGTAAACACACATATGTATGCACACACTTTAATACCCACCGATCTCCTATTATACTAGGATAAACCAGGGCAGAAACCATTTTTTCATAAATATAAGACTATATTTTAACTACAGTGGGGGGTTTAACTTCTTAATAATACTACTGTCATTGCTATAGTCCTACATTTTTATTTTCATCACCCAAGGACTGTTGTAGCTCTCTGAATAGTCTCCTCATCTCTTTCTTTTGGTGTCACTTACATCCAGTCTGACTTTAGCCCTGCCTGCAAAGTGATCTTTCTAAAAATGTCCATTTTGCTATATCATAGTGCTATTTAAATTTGTCTCCTATGATTACTCTTCCATTTAGGATTAAAGTTGAAGCCTGAGTACAGTACAAATACACTCAATATTCCAGCTCTTCTCTTTCCAGGTTTGTATTTACTGTCTTCCAGTTCTAAAATAAAAGTGCCATGAAACACATTCTATGACTTTATAATCTGGGTATAGAAAGTTTTCCTTCCTTTGAAGCCCACACCCTTAAGAATGTCTCTGAATCAACATCTGAATGATGAATAGTCATCATTCCATGAACATAAGTCTTTCAAGATTGAGTGGGTGAACCATACTTTTGCACAAACCTTAGAGTCCTAAGCTATAGTACTTTCCATTTTGAAATAAAAAACTATAATGTGATACTATGTCTGCCTCCCAGAGTAGACTCTGCAGAGTGGTCGACAAGGAGAGGCTTCAAACTGTTCTATGATCACACTTTCATTTCTACATCCCACTACAAACACTGATATATTGCAAGTTAAGCATTCCATGAAATGTTTTAATTGAATTTAAACTACATAGATATTAAAATTTAATTTAGGTATATTTCAAGATATCAAAAAACTAACTAGCTAATACAGACCATGAGTATTATATTTATCTAGGTTTGCATACTTTTTACTTTAAAAGAGTTCTGCATTTGCTCTAAGAAACGTATCACATGCTATTTTTCTCTTCTTAGTTTTCTTCCTTTCTTTTCTTCCTACTCTTTTTACTTCTGTCATTTCCTTTTTTTCTAGTTGAAGCACTAATTTAAGTTGATTTCCTTACTTTTGTCTCTTTGCTTTCCTTTTACTGTGGGCTAGAAACTCAAATAGCATCCAAACAAACTCAAAATAGCATACAAACAAACAAAATGAAACTGGATATTAAGCTACATACTTCTCTTGAATTCTAAGCTGCAACTGACACAATTTAATATTGGATTGGTAATTAAAACACAATCTACACTTATATTTAACACATTCTCTAATAATAAGTCATAGCGGAACCTGGGATTCAGGTAGTTTTGTAATGAATCTTGACACTCATACCCAGTGTGCTGTGAGTTGAGTAGATTTGTGTATTCTTTCTATGACATGTATTCTTCTACGTAACTAGGTATGACATACATAATACTTTCTTGTTAAACATTAAATAAGGAAAATCTTATTAAGAATTTAGCTTACAGTTAGTAAAAGAATAGTTTTTTGTTTTTGTTTGTTTTTTTGTTGGTGTTGTTTTGTTTTGTTTTTTGTACCTGGGATTGAACTCACAACCTCTCACCTGCCAGGCAGGTGCATAAATAAAGGTGATATGAATGAAGTCAGCTGACCTGTTAACTTTTATTACTGGTATTTCTTTTCTTTAAATCATTGAATAGTTAAGCTTTTCATAAGCATATTTCTCTTGTTTCACGACTGCTATCATTTAAAAAATTCTATCAGTTTTTTGTTAATTTTTTGGATTACTTCAATCACTTATTTTTTCATGTACTAACAATAGAGAGCCCTACATGCCCCTTTAGCCCATTTCTGTCTTGCATGCTTCCACTAGATGGAAGTTTCCATACCACAATTCTTTCTTTTCTGATTTCCTTTCCTAAACTGATGGTTCCATATGTCTTACTGAGTCATTTGTCAACTTCTCAGTCAGTCGTTTTGAGCTGTTCAATTTCCATAGACACCTAGCATTTCCTGCTTTATATTCCACTAACCACATCCACATATTCTATATTCTAGCCAAATTGAACTTCCAACTTTGTTTCAAAATACCACGATTCTCTAATAGATCTGTACAGTTCTTCATGCTACAGCCTCTGCATGAAACACTTTCGGTCTTCTTTCACAGATCTCTGTCTCAATTCTCTTTAGCTCATCTATAACACAAAGGGGTGGGTTAAGAGATAGCAATGGGCACTGGTATCTTGTGAAACTATATCAATTAGTGAAAAATTTTATTCATTTTTTATAATTCATTTTAAGTGAAGTCAGTGTCATTAAGGCCTAATTGCCACTTACTTATATATGAAGGTAACTTTATATCCCTTAAGACACCAAGCATTTGAGGTAGACTGACTGAATATAGAGAAGGCTGGTACTCGTTTTGTAACTTTGAACATATTTCTACTGTTCCCTAGCTCAGTTATTTTGTCCAAAACAAGGAAGAACAATAGAATTTACCACCTCAGAATTTTTGTAGTACCTTTACAGGACTGTGCAGCTTAAGTCAAGTAATGTACTATAAAAATCTTAATGATTTTGTAGTCACAGAAATTTTATCTTGCTATTATACCTTAAATTGAATTTCAAAATGTTCCTAGTTTTATATATTACATGAGAAATAATTTTAAAATATGACCTTGTCTATGTAATAAGAAAGAACACAGAACCAACACATATCTAGTATATGTTTAAATGGTCAGTATACATTTGAGAAATATCACTGGTTGGGTGAAATATTATAGTGCTGACCAATAGAAGCCAGACTTGGAACTGACTTGATCTGAACTTTAGTTCCGCTACCTACCAGTTACTTCATACTTTAGACAATCTTTTCAATAGATTTCATATTTGTATTTCAGTACAACATCTTCCTCTTACATTATTTCCCAGTACCTAGTATCTAATAAGAAAATAAACAATTTTGCTCTTATTCATTATATATATTATCTGCATCATATGATATTATAACTCATTATTATTACAACAAAAAACTAAAGTTAACAAATTTACACCTTTTATGACTTGCTTTTTACTATTATTAGCACCCACCCATGTAGCACAAACTTCATATACGGAAACTTTGGACACCTTGAGACTGTCAAGTGTCCATTTCTGTAAGCTCAGATGTGAAGCACTAGCTTTAGTTGATTACATATTGATAACATATTTGTAATCACACACTACATTCTAGGTCCTCCAAGCCTGAAACACCATTTGTCAAAATCAGACTTAAAAATAAAACCCACTATTAGGTACTTCATAGGTGACATATAGTATACCAGAGCTTAAAATATTTCTTGATTTTTGTAACATTGATTTGAGCTAAGCTTTTTTTTTATTTAAGTGAAAAGAAAAAAAGACACATATAACAAAGACAAAGAACAAAACAGACAAACAAAGGACTAGAGTAAATGCACAACAGTAACATTAGAGGTTTACAAAACAGGATGATAGAAACTTCACAATAGTTACAATATTGCATATCATTATCTTTAAAATGGTTGTTTATGTTAACAGATATAGACATCTAAAATCGATCTAATTATATAAGTATTAATTGTTCTTTCTCAATAATGAATACATTCAGCAGCGTGTTTATTTTAGCTATCTTACATATACATATATACAGATTTATGTCTTTTCCTTTTCCCTTCCCTCTTTCCCCCTTTTCCCTTCCCAGTTGCTTTTGCTCTTCGAGCTGTTTTTTACCTTACATAGTATTTATTATAGATTTTGGATCATATATACTTTTTCAGTTTCTTACTCTAGGGAGACAATACGGTATTTACACATGTGGATTTGATTTATTTCACTTATGAGTATGGTCTCAAGTCGTGACCATTTACTTATAAAAGTCTCAATGCAATCTTGCTTAATAGCTGAGTCGTACTCCATTATGTAAAAATACCACATGTTTTTTATCCATTCTTTGATTGATGGGCAATTCGGTTGTATCCAAGATCTGGCTATTACAAATTGGGTTGCTATAAACATGGGTGCACAGATATCACTGTGGTATGATGTTTTCAGTTCTTCTGGGAAAATGCCCAGAAGAGGGATAGCTGGGTTGAATGGGATCTCTAATCCTAGCTTCTTGAGGAATCTCCACACTGACTTCCACAGTGCTTGCACCAGACTACACTCCCACAAACAGTGGATATGAGTTCCTTTTTCCCCACAGCCCCTCCAGCATTTGTTGTTGTTTGAATTTTTAAACTTGGCCATTATTTCTGGAGTGAGATGGAATCTCAGTGTTGTTTTAATTTGCATTTCCCGAATGACCATTGATGTTGAACATTTTTTCATGTATTTATTTGCCATTTGTATTTCTTTCTCTGAGAAGTGTGTATTCATCTCAGAGGCCCCTTTTTGGATTGGGTCCTTGAATTTTAGGGGCCTGATTTCTTTTAATTCTTTATATGTCTTAGATAGAAGTCCTTTGTCTGATGGACAATTGGCCAAAATATTTTCCCAATTTGTGGGTTTTCTTTTTACTCTGTTGGAGATGTCCTTTGACATGCAAAAACTTTCTAGTAAGATGAGATCCCAGTTGTTGATTCTGGGAAGTGTTTCCCATGCAGCTTGATTTTTGTTCATGAACTCTCTGCCTACTCCTATGTCATCAAGATTTTCACCTACTCTGTCTTCTAGTAAGTTTAGTGTCTCTGTTTTTATATTCAGATCTTTGATCCATTTTGACTTTATTTTAATACATGGTGATAGGCATGGATCTACTTTTAGTTTATGGTATATAGAAAGCCAGTTTTTCCAGCACCATTTGTTAAAGAGGCTGCCTTTCTTCCAATGTACATGTTTGGCCCCTTTGTCAAAGATGAGGTGGCTAAGTGTGTTTGTAGTTGTGGCTGTATCTTTTAATCTATACCATTGATCTTCAGGTCTGTTTTGATTCCAGTACCATGCTGATTTTATCACAGTAGCTTTGTAGTATAGTTTCAAGGCAGGAATTGTGATGCCTCCTGCCTTCCCTTTGTTGCCCAGAATTACCTTTGCTATTCTAGGTCTTTTCTGGTTCCAGATGAATTTCAGGAATGCTTTCTCTAGCTTTGTGAGGTAGGCAAGTGGTATCTTGATTGAGATTGCATTAAATCTGTATAATAATTTTGGGAGAATGGCCATTTTCACGATGTTTCTTTCTGTCCATGAACAGGGAATATCTTTCCATTTTCTGAAATCTTCTTTGATTTCCTTCTTAGAGTAATGTAATTTTCATTATATAGATATTTTACTTCCTTTGTAAGATGGATTCTGAAGTATTTCATTTTCTTGGATGTTATAGTAAAGTGTGTGGTTTCCCTTATTTCTCTCTCAGTGACTTTGTTGTTTGTGTACAGGAATGCTATTGATTTTTGAGTGTTGACCTTGTATCCAAATACATTACTGAATTTGGTTATTACTTCTAGAAGTTTTCTAATGGATTTTTGTGGGTCTTCTATGTAGAGTATCATATTGTCTGCAAAAAATGATAATTTCACTTCTTCCTTTCCTATCCTTATTCCATTTATTTCTTTCTCTTGTCTAATTGCTCTGGCTAATATTTCCAGAACTATATTGAATAGGAGTGGTGATAATGGACATCCTTGTCTTGTTCCTAATTTTAGGTTGAAAGTTTTCAATTTGTCCATTTAGTAAGATGTTGGCTGTTGGTTTATGATATATAGCTTTTATCAGGTTGAGGTAGAGACCATCTATTTTGATTTTCTGTAGGGTTTTTATCATGAATGGGTGTTGGATTTTTTCAAAAGCTTTTTCTGCATCTATTGAGATAATCATGTGGTTCTTCTTCTTCGTCCTGTTGATATGCTGTATTACATGTATTGATTTGCATATGTCAAACCATCCCTGCATTCCTGGGATGAATCCCACTTGATCATGGTGTATAATCTTTCTGATACCTTACTGTATTCTATTTGCCAGTATTTTATTGAGGATTTTTGCATCTATGTTCATTAGGGAGATTGGCTGGTAATTTTCTTTCTTGGTTGGATCTTTCTCTGATTTTGGTATTAGGGTAATGCTTGTTTCCAGGAATGAGTTAGGGAGACTTGCTTCCCTTTCAATTTCACTGAAGAGTTTAAGGAGTGCTGGCATTAAGTCTTCCCTAAATTTCTTGTATAATTCAGCAGTGAATCCATCAGGGCACGGGCTTTTCTTTGTTGCTAGAGTCCTAATTACATTTTCAATTTCATTAGCTCAAATTGGGTTATTCGGCTTTACATCTTCTTGGTTCAGCTTTGGTAATTCATAGGTTTCTAGGAATCTATCCATTTCTTCTGTGTTATCGAATCTGTGTGACTAAAGGTTTTTTAAGTAGGTGTTGATGATTGTCTTAGTTACTTTTCATTCATTGCTGAGACAAAATACCTGACGCTCAAAATTAGGGAAGGAAAGGTTTATTCTTACAGTTTCTCGGGAGTTTCAGTCCATAAGTTGGCTCCAGGATAGCGTGGCATGGCAGGCCTGCTGTTCATGGCAGCTGCAATCTGCAAGCCACTAGCGAGAGAGAGAGGCAGAAGAGGAAGTATAAGAGGAAGCCCCGCCTTCCCTTACACTGTATCTCAGCTCCACCCCTGGGCAGGCACAGTGCTCACATTGTCAATCAACAAGCCAATAACAAACCAATAACTCAGCCCCATCAAAATTATATGAGGACTTGGGGGGGACATAGCATACCCCATACATTCCACCCCTGGACCCCCAAGGACTCATTTATATTCTTAATACAAAAACCATTTAGTCCATCTCCAAAGGTTGCCAATGTCCTAACAGTTTCAGCATTGCTGAAATGTCCAAGTCCCAAATCTCTTCCGAGATCTATGGTAAACTCTTAACTGTAACCCCCTATACAAATGAAAACAAGGTTAAGCACTTCCAACATACAAAGGCACAAGGTAAACATTACCATTCCAAAAGTTACAAACAGGGGAATACAAAGCATTGGAACCAAAGCAAGTCCAAAATCCAGCAGGGCAAACATTAAGTCCTGGAGTTCTCTGCTCAGCATCTGAAGTAATCTGGTTACAAGCTCCAATAGGCTTGAGTGACTCCACCCCTGCGGCACCTTTAGGGGTTTTAACTTCCAAAGCCTTCCTTGGACGATCCATGTTCCTTGGCTCCAACCTTACATCTTTACACATTGCTCTCTGCAGGCGAGGCGGAAGCTGCCTTAGCTTTTTCTTGTACTTAAAACCAGCGCCATGTGGATGCCGCCAAGGTCCGCTGCAGGCAGGAGCAGTAGCCAGGCTTTCCTCTCTCTTGACTGTAGGGGTCAACTGTCTGGGTCACTGAGCTCTCTGAACCTGATTGTGAGGAACAGCTTCTCTATGCCGCCATTCTGGAATCTGGCATGGCTGCTGCCATTTTGGGACATGGCATGGCCTCTGTTGCCACTCTGGGACAAGGCACTCTGTGGCTTTTTCCTCCGAGCAAACTCTTTCATTTTTGAAGGCCTGAGGCTGCAAAGGCCGAGGCCTGCTGCTTCCCAGGATGCCCCCAGGCCATCTGTTTTACTCTTTTGTTCCTTCTCAGCAATTAAGGTCTCAGCTCCATCTTTACAGTCCACAGCTTCTTGGCCAAACTCACATTTTAATGCCATGCTGGGTTCCTTGCTCTTTATCCACAACATAAATCTGGCTAAGAGCCCCCAACAAAAGCCAGGCCACCATTTCAATGTTTGGTTGCCTCATAATTTCTGCCTGTAGAGTAATTAATCCTTTGCCCTTAATCTCAGTCTCAGGCAAAGTCTCTGGGCATGGGCAAAACATAGACAAACTTTCTGCCAAACCATAACACACGTCATGTGGAGTCCAACACCCAATGTGGTTCTTCTTCCCAGCAGAAATCTCCCGAGCCTGGTCTTTATCAGCAGGCTTTCTATCAGCCTTCTGGTCTCCTGAGCTCTGACCAGAATCTCCCATACAAAACAGCCTAAGCCGTTCCAGCTCTATGTATGTAGACGGCATCTCCGAACCTTTCCAAACTTTCCCCGCAAGCCACTTCCAAAGGCTCTTGAACCACATGGTCAGGAATAGTCACAGCAACGACCCCACTCCTCTGGTACCAAATTCTGTCTTAGTTACTTTTCATTCGTTGCCGAGACAAAATACCTGACGCCCAAAATTAGGGAAGGAAAGGTTTATTCTTACAGTTTCTCGGGAGTTTCAGTCCATAAGTTGGCTCCAGGATAGCGTGGCATGGCGGGCCTGCTGTTCATGGCGGCTGCAAGCTGCAAGCCACTAGCGAGAGAGAGAGAGGCAGAAGTGGAAGAGGAAGCCCCGCCTTCCCTTACACTGTATCTCAGCTCCACCCCTGGGCGGGCACAGTGCTCACATTGTCAATCAACAAACCAATAACAAACCAATAACTCAGCCCCATCAAAATTATATGAGGACTTGGGGGGACATAGCATACCCCATACAATGATCTTCTGTATTTCCACCAGGGCTGTAGTGATTTCACCGTTTTCATTTCTTATTGCATGGATCTGAGTTTTTTCTTTCCTCTTCTCGATAAGGTTGGCTAGGGGTTTATCAATTTTATTTATTCTTTCAAAGAACCAACTCTTCAATTCATTGATTGTTTGTATTGTTTCTTAGTTTCAATTGCATTAATTTCTGCTCTAATCTTAATAATTTCCTCCCTTCTTTGGGCTTTGAACTTGACTTGCTCTTCTTTTTCTAGAAGTTTGAGGTGCAACATTAAGTTTTTTATGTGTGTTCTTTCCATTTTTCTGATGTGAGAGTTTAGTGCTAGAAATTTCCCTCTGAGGACTGCTTTCCTTGTATCCCACAGATTCTGGTAATTTGTATTTGCATTTTCATTCAATTGTAGATATTGTTTAATTTCTTCTTTAACTTCTTCTGTGACCCATTGGTTATTTAGGAGAGTATTATTTAATTTCCATGTGTTTATGCGGTTATTGTAGGTTTTTTGTCATTCATTTGCAATTTTACTGTGCTATGGTCAGATAATATGCCTGGAATTATTTCAGTTCCTTTGCAATTACTTAAGCATGTTTTGTGGACCAGTATAGGATCTATTTTAGAGAATGACCCATGTGCAGCTGAGAAGAATGTGTATTCTGATGTTGATGGGTGGAATGCTTGGTACACATTTACTAGGTTCATTTGTTCACAAGCCTGATTCAGTTCTGTTATTTTTTTGCTGATTTTTTGTTTGGTTGATCTATCTCTCTGTGACAGTGTGGTGTTAAGGTCCCCTGTTATAACTGTATTATAGTTTATTTGGTTTTTCATGTCTATTAAAAATTGTCTTACATAGTTGGGTGCTCCCATATTCGGTGCATATATATTTATGATTGTAATCTCTTCCTCTTGAAGTTTCCCCCTAGCAAGTATGTAGTGACCTTCTTTATCTCTTTTGATCATTTTTGGTTTGAAGTTTGTATTGTCTGCAAACATAATAGCTACCCCTGCTTTTTTCTGGGTTCCTGTTGCATGGAGTATTGTTTTCCAGCCTTTGATTTTTAGTCTGTGAACTTTCTTTTGAGTGAAATGTGTTTCTTGTACACAGCATATTGTTGAGTTTTGTTTCTTAACCCACTCTGCTAGTCTGTTCTTTTTATTGGTGAGTTGAGACCATTTACATTGATTGATATAACTGATACATACTGGCTCATCCCTTTCATGATATCTTTGTGTTGTTGGTTTTCTACATTTTCTGTTTAATTATTTGCCCTGCTTAGTGGTTTCCTTTTGTTGTTCTTAATATTGTGGCTATCTTTGTCTCTTTCTAGAGTGTCTTTCAGTACTCTTTGTAGTGTTGGTTTGGTAGCCATAAATTTCTTCAGTTGTTCATTGTCATGAAAGTATCTTATTTCTCCATCAATTTTTAAGGATAGTTTTCCAGGGTACGTCAATCTGGGTTGAAAGTTGTTTACCTTCAGGATTTGAAATAGTTCACTCCAAGCTCTTGACTTGAAGGCTTGTGTTGAGAATTCTGCCATGATTCTGATAGGCTTTCCTTCATAGGTGATCTGTTTCTTTTCTCTGACAGCTTTTAGTATTTTGTTCTTGTGCTGTATTTCTGATACCCTCATTATTATATGTCTGGCTGAAGATTTATTTTGGTTGTGGTTAATTGGGGTTCTGTATGCCTCAGTTACCTGTATTTCAGATTCTCTTCCCATGTTTGGAAAGTTTTCTGCTATTATTCCTCTGAATAGTCTTCGCAGGTCATTAGTATTGACTCCTGCTTTTTCATTTATGCCTATTAATCTTATGTTATTTCTCTTAGCACTGTCTTGCAGCTGTTGAATTGTTGTTTCTTGGTTTCTCACTATTTTTAAGAGATCTGTTCTTTCGTGGCCATGATGATCTCCCATGCTGTCTTCAAGATCTGAGATTCTATCTTCAGCTTCATTCAAGCGGTTTTTTCAGGCTTTCCATGGAATTTTTCATTTCCTGCATTTCCCTTTGCATCTGTTTCATGCATTCTGTTTGTGTCTTATATCGTTCATTCAAAGTTTTGATCATTTTCTTAAGTTTTATTTTTTATCTTGCTCTTCTTTAGAAACACACATTTCTTTAATAATGCTTCTTATTTCATTTTTTAGCTGAGAGAATATTTCTGATTTTAGTTTCTCTATAGCTTCATCGAGCTGTTTCTTTACTGCATTTTCTATCATTTCAGAAAGTTCAGTTGTGTGACTCCCGCTGTCTTCCATTTCAGTGTCTCTTGGGTTTGTTCTCAGTGGGCTGTGGGACTGAGACTGCCTCTTGGTCTTTCATTTTGTCATTTTCTTCTAGAACCTATGTGGCTCTGTGTCCTGCGAGGCTGACTGGGCTTTCCCCTGGTGTGTTGCACTGAGCCGTGGGGCCTGGTAGAGCTGGATCCTGTGCACAGCAAGGGTGGCCTCCTGGGGCATGTGGGTGGATCCTCTGCCCTACCGGGTGCAGGCCAAGACCTCCTGGTCCTAGGGAGTTAGGCAGAGTGTACCCCAGAGTGTGGCACCATCTGGACCTTGAGTCTGGCTGCAAGGATTTCAGAGCTTCTGGTGTGCCAGGCAAGCCTGGGCGAGTCTCAGGCCTACAGTGCTGGGGCCTTGCTCCTGGCTGGGTGGGCCCTGCAAGCTCTAGGATGCGGTGCATAGACCACTCCACTGAAGTATGGGTCTCGCGTGTGCTCTGAGCTCTGGTGGGGGGAGCCCAAGCTCTCCAAGTCCCTGCAGCCAAGCTGATCAGTCCCTGATGAGCAGCTCTGGGGTCCTGCACTGGGCTGGGCTGGGTACCTCTGTGTCCTGCGAGACTGGCTGGGCATTCCCCTGGTGGGTCGTGCTAAGTTGTGGGAACTAGTAGAGCTGCATCCTGTGTGCAGTGAGTCTGAGATAAGCTTTTTAAAATTATTATTCATAAATTAGTGATTTAAATGAAAGAAACAGATTTAAATTAAAGAGACATTTCAGTTAAATAAACATAAAAAGAGAAGCTGATTTCTGGTTCACCAGCACAGAATGCAGTCTGCGACTGGGCAACCTAGGAGCTGAGTCCAAGAAATAAACCCCAAAGATTCTATTTGTAACCAACATCCTATTGGGAGTGGCAAACTTAGCATTACTTAGAAAAAGCCAAAGACAGCTTGCTGTCTGTGAAGAGAAGAAAAGGACCCAGAGCATAGGACTTATGTGCTGGGAGTTTACTTTTGAAATGTTAAATCCAAAATATAACAATATATAACAACAAATATTGCCATATATATATATATATATATATATATATATATATATATAATTCCAATATAGAAAAGGAAAGTAATTTATTAAATAAATAAGAACCTTATAAATAAGAAGAAATATACATTGAAGAAATTGTATTAAAAGAAGTAAAATATTTACCAAAAAAGTTTAAATACCAGTCTGTCTTTTCAAAATAAAAGCAATATTTTCATGCTCCTTGGAGGAATATTAATAGACTGAACATCTTCAGCTAACAGACAGTACAACAATATAGGAAGATAAAGGCAGCACTGAGATAAACAGGATGTTCTTAATCTGATTACAGAGGTTAATCCTTTCTCCTTAGGTCTGAAATGCTCTCATTCTGAATTCAGGATTCCTTTCCTGTAAACATTTTTAACTTTATGAAGATGGTTAATTATTAAAATTGTAAGTTTCTCAAACTAGGTATGAAAGTTTAAGGGTAAAATCCAGAGAGATCAAAGATCAATCTGCTTCACATTGACAGACAAAAATCTGTGTTGTGCAAGCTCTATCCTCATTCAGCTTCAAAGTTGTTTTCTCAATATCACAGGTTACAAATTTGTTTTCAAAATGTAGTAACTGATGAAATCAAGTTGTAAGAAGAAAAAAATAGGCATTTCTCTTTCAAATTAGTAAACTTCATTTTTTTTCTGTTTCATGTATTTCTTTTGCACACTACTTTGTATATAATTTGAGGACCAAAGTTGACTTAGACTCTTGGATTTCTTTTAAAGAAAATTCCTAAACATGAAGCATGTAGAATCTATTTTCAGTGGTAGAGAAATATTTCTGGTTTCAGGTTATCCTCTCAGAGCTCAGATAACTTCAGATTTTTGCTGTAATTAAATGAAGTAATTCTGGTAATTAATAAAGTGAAATGAGATTAATTTCTCAAAAATTAAAAAAGCAGTTCTTTAATGCTCCTTTACAAGTAAATTATATATATTAAATTCTATGTGAATCTTCAAAATTTCCAAAGGTATTGTTTCATCAAATTGTTACAAGCAACTAAGTTAGATAAAAATATTATAGGCATTCTGACAGGGCTAGGCCCTCAAAGGAGCCAGTGCAGAAGACCAGATATCTTGCAATTGTGGTGGAGACAGACACCTGAGCTGTGGGCCAGACCTCAAGACAGAAGATAAAACAAATGCACCCACATACTTCCTAAGGATAAACATCAGGGATTGGTATTCTACATAGGTCTCTATCACCCTGAGGAAACCAGAAGTCACTACTAACTCAATCCCCTACAGAAAGTCACTGGTCTTTATGTACGCCTGCTGGCTATGTGACTGGCCTCCCCATTTGTCCCTATTTAATCAATATTTACATGGGCAATTAATCTCACTGGTTGACTATAGTTCTGTCCTACCTCATAACCACCTTAAGAGTACCCTTGTCTTCCCCAGCTTAGAACTACCTCACTTTGTGGTTTTGCTCTATAAAAGTCCCTAAAAAGATCATCTTTGGCAACCCACATGGGACTCCTTCTGTCTCTCCTGGACATCAGGTTTCTTTCAATAAATATATTCTGCTCTTGACCTCCATTTTTCCTAAAATTCATTCATTAATTTTAAAGAACACACACTTGTACCAGACATCTAGTAGGTTGTTTCTTTCCCCTATGTCAAAATCACTACTATTTTCTACTTTACATATGAAGAAAAATGAAAACCACCTCGTTTACCTTGGATGTCACATCAAGTTATGCACATTTGAAGTTGCGAATATATCCACTTTTTCTTCAGCATGAATGCAGGGAGTTGGAGAAGATGATCAAAGAAAGGTTAAAGCTACAGCATCAAGTGTCATCAGAACCAAGTTTAAAGTTCAGGTATTAAGGTGTATTTCTTTCATTTCTTACCAAAGTATTATATAGCTATGTTGCTGAGGAAAAAATATGACAGAAAAGCATTCTAGTTTGTTTCTTTCTTACTCATATGGTAACTGGAAAGACTGTTGACTAGAAGACGATTTCATTAGTGAGGTGACATATATTATCCATTTGATTTTTTTTCCACAAGATGTCCATAGCTCTGGGTTGATAATATTCTATTTGAGTTGCAACTCCATTGGGCTGCAAAAGATTGGAGTAATAACTGTCAGAGACAGAAGAGTTTGTGCTCCTCAGAGATGTCACTTGTTTGTGACAGCTGTGGAATAAGTTGTAGTCCAACACTTGCCTGCTGATCAGCAACCTTCCTTCTGGGGAGTTTATGTTTATATGTACATGTAAACTCTCCAGGAGGAAGGTTGATAATCAGGAAGGAAAGTTGAAGCTCTTCGGTGAAATTACACCAAAATAAAAGTCTGGTTTTTTGTTTTTGTTTTTGTTTTTGTTTTTGTTTTTGTTTTTTTCCAAGTAGTTCAATGTGAATATCAGGCAAAGTGTTTAGGAAACTTGGTTTTAAAAATGAATATTTTGAAACAAGTAAACCTTTCTAAAATAAGAACTACATGCAGTAAAGTAAAGCAAGCTCAGAGAACCCAGAAACTTATTTTATAGGTGTAAGCATTTTGTGCTTTTACATGCCCTTAGCTGTGGAATTCATGAGTTCATTACTAGGGGCAGAAAAAAGGAGCCTGTGGGTCTTGTATCCTGTTTGTCAGGAAATTTTCTAACATTAAAGCCCTGCCATGCAGAAAAATGGTGGATTTACTATTCTGTTTGATACTTCATGTGTGCAGTTTTTGCTGTGCTCTCACTTCAGCTTTTGCTTAGAAAGCCTCTCTAAGAACATGTAAAGTCTCTTCTGTCAGTTGAATAAATGGTTCCATTGCTTTCCTACTTGCTAGGTTGTACTCACTTCAAATTAGTGGTGAAGTGGTCTTTAAACTCATAATCCCCCCAGGCCCTTTGTTCTGATCTCTCCATTACTAACCATCTATTAACTTCCTGACCTCTTCAGTTCCTGGAGTGTTTCTAATTTTCTCAGTTCTTAATCCTTTGATAGAGAGGTATTCCTGCTTTGAAGAAATCTTAATCATGTCGTTCATATTGAGTCTTTACCTAGAGAAGTAAAAAATAGATTTACAGAAAACACTGAACCTAGTGTACAGGAAACTTCTTCATTTCAAATCCTACCCAGTGAGACTGTAACCATTAGCATTTTTGATTGTGCTTTCCCCTGTTTCCTGCAGGAGGGGTTTGCATAACTTGAAAGAGGACTTCCTGTACTGAACATTTTGCTGTCATCACTGATTTGCGGCCATCAAATACTACAGTGGTTTCTGGTACAAACAGAATAAGATTCTAGAGAAAATTTGGAAGATATAAAAGACAGGCTTATTTTTTTATAGTAATACAAAAAGGAAATTATACATAAGAATTTATCTATCAAAGGAGATGATGGAAAAAATATCTATTCATGTCACTCAATTCTTTCTTTGTTGCTTCCCAAAATATTTTGTCCAAAGATTATCCCATAAACAAAATGCCACAAAGTTTTCCTTAACAAAGTTTGAATTTCTGCTAAATTCCAGTTGCTAGGAATTGGCTGGTACAGTCAATATTAGGTAAAATAAGTGGAATATTTAATTGTGATGTCAATTTGAATAAGACACACCTAGAGAATGAGTTTAGCATTGTTCTGAATTTCTCTGAGTGACTCACCAAACAGGGAAGACCCACCCTGGATGTGGGTGGCATCAACCAATATGCTTGCAACCTAGACCAAATAAAAAGGGAAAGGAGAAGGAAGTCTTTCTTTCTGCTTCTTTGGAAGAGTTCCAGGCTTTGCCATCACCTTTGGACATCAATCTGCAGGCTTCAAGCTCAGATGCCAGTTTTTCAACATAGACCTTTGAGCTTGTGGGTGTGGACTCACATGGGGCTCTGCACTGAGCTTCAGGCCTCAGAACTGGGGTGGGTTCTTTGGATTTCTAACACAGAGATGGCAATTTGCATAGCTCCAATCCTAACTGCAGGTTGCCACTGTAAATCCTACTATGTCAATTCTTTATATAATACATATTTTATATTAAATCTTTCCTGTAGTGAACTCTAATGGACACAATAAGAAACATAAATTCTGCTGAGAAGAAACTTAGTGCAATAATTGGAAAGCAATAATTTATTTTTAGTTTCCAATGTTCTATTAGAGTACACCATTCAGAGTTGTGCTTTTATGTCCTGTGTTATAATCATATTTTTCTTACTTTATAAAATGTTTTCTCTCAATGTTCCACATTGTCTATAATTTTTCTTTAAGCAGTCTGAGGAACTAATTTAACCCAAGGTGTAAATAAATAATAACATTGATGTTTGCCTTAATTTCTTTAAGCCATGTAATCTAATGAATCAAATAGTCTGATAAAATTACAGAGTAAATAGAAAAAGCATTTTTAACTCTTTTGATCTTTATCATAAGATTGTATTGTGAAGCACTACTGATCTGACTTTAAAAATTAAGTAGTATTATTCATAAGGAATTGATTTCTATTGATGTGAATACCAATCCTTAAAATTTATCCTCTTAATCTCTCTAAATTTAACCTGGTTAAATGCTAATATTGGAATTTGAATGGTTTGTGGAGGTGTTCAATCCTTTGAATAAGGAAAAAAAAATTCACTGTTGAATTGATTCATTAGTTTGCTTATATAGTTTGCATGACCGAACTTCACAAATAGGGGGCAAGAGTTTCAAGTGTATTAGTTGTAATATGACTTAAATTCATTTTTGACGTATTAGTAGGAAAACAAACAAGTACAATACCAGCTGTCAGTCATGCGCTTGACTAGCTTTCAAAGAAAGAGATCAAGTACTGTGTTTCAATTTGATGCTTTAAATGAAAATAACACATTATATATAAAACCTGCAGATAAGTTTGTTTAATCAAACCAAGTCTGTGGAAAAAATAATATGATTTTCTATATTAAAGTTTTAATTTTCTTGGACGCTACCTAAAGAGTTACATAGCATGAAAATTTAGCACTAGAAAATGAAACATGAAAAACATGTTTCTGACAGAGTGCCAACATTTCATCGAGGCTAAAAGCAAGGATTTTATTCAGAAGCTCAGCTTGATGGTGCGCAACCTAGGACTTTGAAGACTAAATAGGAAGGCTCATCCTAGGTAGACTTCTTTTCTTTTCTCCAGAATCCAAATAGGCTACTTGAAATATCTACAAGTCGTTCATCTAAACAGCAGTGCATCATCTAAGGAGCTAATTGCTCATTATTTTTGCAGCCTAACTTAAAAGAAATACATGAAAGATTGCTCAGAGGGTTCCTGTTTCAATTTTGAAACCTAGAGTGAAAGGACTTGGACTGTGATCCATTGTGATAGCTGACTAGCAAATAGAGCCTGTTGCAAACCCCCACTGTGCCCCATGTTCTAAAAGAATACAAGCCCCCCATGTCAGCGGTTGTATCAGACACACATGAATGAACTTTTAGAATGACCATTTTATTATGTGTATCTAAAAATGAGATAAACCCATATGCCTGGGGTATGGGTCTTCAGAAACGAAGAGGCATCAAGGTCTATGGTTTGATTAAGCATTTTACCTTATTTTAGAAAGGATGGTGTCTGTGAGATCAAACTAAGACAGGCCTGTGCTTGTTCTCCATCAATCTGACATGCCTTCATACAGAGGGGATACTAATAGGCTGCTGAGCTATTAATGAAATTCAGTTTCAAACCATGTCTCATAGCCAACTGTGCTGGTAGGATGCAAGAACAACAAGCACAGTACTTTCAACAGCCCTTTCTGACTGAATTAAATAAAGATGGTAGAAAAATTCCATATATAACAAATAAAAAGACTTGGAATAATGGAATCAGGACCAGGTGGGAAAGCAGTTCATTGTCAACACCTTGCAACCTCAGAATCTAAGTCTCTACAATATTTGGGTCTTATATGATACATGAACTATTTAAAAAATGGTGGAAATGCAGTGTACATGATTATTTTTAATTCTTCAAATGATCTGATAAAATGAGAAAGTCACCTATTTTTAGTACTACAAAATGTCAGGAGACTTTGCTATATACTGAAATAAAATTTTATATTTCTGATTAGTTTTTAAATTCTATTTATTGTCAGCAAGTTCTCCCTTTTTCAATTAAATGTCACAAGCCATAAATTTAAATATACCTTTACTTTGCACATAGTATATAGTTTCTTATATTTAAATTATAACCAAGCAGCAGTCTTTCATTCATTACTTAGTGAAACTCAATTCCTACTTATATTTCTTCCATTATTGGTACAAACTTATATGTTATTTATGTAAGTATCCCAATATTTATTTAATTAATACTTCAAGTATTTCTTCTGTTTAATATTCTTTCTGACTGTATATTATATATATTTTGTATAATATGTATAAAAATATTCTTTAACTTTTTAACTCTGTCAGTTAAAGTCATTTATAGTCATTTTTTTTACCCTGGGGACTACTGCTTTCCAGTAAGAGCATAACTTTAATATTTACATAGATTTAATTTTTTATAGCTTTCTTTTCGGTCTCTGTTACTTTTGCTAGAGCTCAAGCAATAGAAGCATGGAACTATGCCAAAGAGATCTTTGGAAATGTTTTGCCCCTATACCCTCATTTCACAACGGAGATAGCTGGTCTTTAGAGATATTCAAGAATTGTCAGGAGTCAACAGTGTACTCCCAATAGGTAGGTACTAGAAGCCAAAACTCCTCAGTTCTAATCCTTTGCTGTTTCTGTAATCTGAATCTTAATATTCACAATGAACTAATGATATTTTAAGAAAAGTGAAATTGTCCACTCTTAGTCAGTTTTCTAGTTTTTCAATGATTGCTTCTCAAATGAACAACCTTTGAAAACCTCATTGACATTGAGTGAAGGTGTAAAAAGTGACAATTAAAGCATCCTTCTGCAAGTGCTTTGTCACAACTCATCCTCCTTTATTATCATAGACTGTCTAACCAATTGATTGATAGATATAAGTTAGCACTGTTCATTTCTAAAGCCTAGAGGAATCAATTTTTGTTTCTGGTTATTAATTGGCCTGTTTCCTTTCCTTAGTTGCACTTTATAAAGACTACTGTAGGCAACCAGTTTTGTGAGCTCATTAGCAGCTTTGTTCAACCTCAGGGAGGTTAAGGCAGTCACTCAAGGTCACACACCTAGTTAACAGGGAGTCTGGTTTCAAACCCATATTTGATTGAATCTAACTCCAGTCAAAGCTTTAAAGGCACAAAAAGACACATAGTTGCCCAGAAAATCTAAGTTAACTATGTGAGTGCCAGGTAAAACACCACCTTTGAGAAATGAAGCAATGGATACAGAGATATTGTGCCCACATCACCCTCCAAACAGTAGGTCAGTAAGTCTAAATTTTAAAAAAGGACACTGGATTTGAAATCAAATTATTGAATAGCAAATGTTTCAATCCCACACTAGAAAACTCTGATTCTTGGTTAAGTGTCTAAAATCTCATGGTTTTGCTATTTTCTCATTGATGTACAAAACAGTCTGTTGTGCATAATATGTTCTCCATGAATGTTAAATAAATGTCTTAATAAACAATGAAGAATATAGTGATTTACTTCCCTGGTTAGACCTGCAACTTAGAAAATGAAGCATAATTAACAGCAATAATAATCAACCTATATAAACACAAAGTGAAAGAACCCTCTAAAATACTCTAGAATAAAGGTTCATATTATACAGGTTGTATTTACTGAATCTTAAGAATTAAGAACCACATTGAGAGACACAAGGTCCTGGAGTTCCCACACTCCAGGGTGCATTCTGCTTAGCCACCTGGGTCCCAGAGATTCTGACCACCACCTAGTAAGGCAGAGGGTCCAGCAACACACTCCAGGAGTGTGTCCCCACTAGCTGCACAGAGGATCAAGCTCTACCCAGCCCAGATCTCAGCACATTCCATCAGGCGAACGCCCGGCCAGCCTTGCAGAACACAGAGCCCAGCATCCCAGAGCAACACAATGAAGTACATGAGGGGAACATACAGCCAGCCTCACAGACCACAGAACACAAAGGTCCAGTGCCATAATCTGGGGGTATGCCCCAGCTAGCCACGGAGACATAGGAGGATTGAAGCTCTACCCAGCATAGTGTTCCAGTGCAATTCTTTGGGAGGCTACCTGTCCAGCCACAAAGGTCCCAAAAGAAAATGACAAAATGAAAGAGCAAGAGACAGTCTCAATCCCCAGCCCACTGAGAATAAAGCCAAGAGACATTGAAATGGAAGACACTGTGAGTCACACAACTGAACTTTCTGAAATGATAGCAAATGAAGTAAAGAAACAACTCCAGGAAGCTAGATAGAAACGCAAAACAGAAATAATCTTTCAGCTAAGAAATGAAATGAAAATCATTATGAAAGAAATGCTGTGTGTATCTAAAGAAGATCAAGATAAAAAAATAGAAGAACATAAGAAAATCATGGAAACTTTGAATGAACAATATAAGACACAAACAGAATGCATGAAACAGGTACAAAGGGAAATTCAGGAAATGAAAATTTCCATTGAAAGTTGGCAAAACCACTTGAATGAAGCTAAAGATAAAATCTCAGACCTTGAAGACAGCATGGAAGCTTATGATCATGAAAGAAAAGATCTCTTAAAAATAACAAGGAACCAGGAAACAATAATTCAACAGGTGCAAGATGATGCCAAGAGAAATAACATAAGAATAACAGGCATCAGTGAAAAAGCAGGGATCAATACTAACGAACTGGGAAGACTATTTGCAGAAATAATAGCAGAAAATTTTCCAAACATGGGAAGAGAACCTGATATACAGGTAAGTGAGGCATACAGAACCCCAATTAACCATAACCAAAATAAATCTTCACCCAGACATATAATGATTAGCGTATCAGAAATAGTCCACAAGAGCCAGGCATAGTGGTGCATGGCTTTAATCCCAGCACTCGGGAGGCTGAGGTAGGTGGAGCATCGTGAGTTCATGGCCGGGTTGTGCTACAACACAAGCGCAAGGCAGCCTAAGCGACACAATGCAAACCTGCCTCAAAAAACTAGGGCTGGGAGTTTGGCTCAGTGGCTTAAATGCCTGTCTGGCAGGCATGAGGCTGTGAGTTCAATCCCCGGTGCTGCAAAAAAAAAAAAAAAAAAAAAAAAAAAAAAAAAAAAAAAAAAAAAAAAAAAAAAAAAAAAAAAAAAAAAAAAAAAAAAAAAAAAAAAAAAAAAAAAAAAAAAAGAAAAGAAAAGAAAAGAAAAAAAAAAAGAAATAGACCACCAGAACAGAATACTCAAAGCTGTCAGAGCAAAGAAACAGATCACCTATGAAGGAAAGCCTATCAGAATCATGGCAGACTTCTCAACACAAGCCTTCAAGTCAAGAGCTTGGAGGGAAGTATTTCAAATCCTGAAGGTAAACAACTTTCAACCCACATTGATGTATCCTGCAAAACTATCTTTAAAAATTGATGGAGAAATAAGATACTTCCATGACAAAGAACAATTGAAGAAATTTCTGACCACCAAACCAACACTACAAAGAGTACTAAAAGACATTCTAGAAAGAGACAAAGATAACTATACTTTTAAGTGCAACAACAAAAGGAAACCACTAAGCAGGGCAAATAATTAAACAGAAAATGTAGAAAACCAACAACACAAAGATATCATGACAGGGATGAGCCAGTACATATCAGTTATATCAATCAATGTAAATGGCCTCAACTCGCCAATAAAAAGAAACAGACTAGCAGAGTGCGTTAAGAAAAAAATCCAACAATATGCTGTGTATAAGAAATGCATTTCACTCAAGAGGAAACTCACAGACTAAAAATCAAAGGATGGAAAACAATAGCGCATTCAACAGTAACCTAGAAAAAAGCGGAAGTAGCAATTTTGTTCGCAGACAATGTGAACTTCAAACTGAGAATGATCAAAAGAGATAAAGAAGATCACTACATACTTGTTAGAGGAAAACAAGAGGAAGAGATTACTATCATAAATATATATGCACCAAATATGGCAGCAGCCAACCATGTAAGACAATTCTTAATATACATGAAAAAACAAATAAACAATAATACAGTTATAACAGGGGACTTAAACACCCCACTGTCACAGAGAGACAGATCAACCAAACAAAAAATCACTAAAGAAATAAGAGAACTGAATCAAACTTGTGAATAAATGGATCTAGCAGATGTGTACTGAGTGTTCCACTCATCAACATCAGAATACACATTTTTCTCAGCTGCACATGGATCATTCACTAAAATAGATCATATACTAGTCCATAGAACATGCTTAAGTAAATGCAAAGGGACTGAAATGATTCCAAGCATATTATCTGACCATAGCATAATAAAATAGGTAGTTAATGACAATAAACCCCACAAGAACCCATAAACATATATAAATTAAACAATACTCTCCTAAATAATCAATGGTTCACAGAAGAAATTAAACAATATCTACAACTGAATGAAAATGCAAATACAAATTACCGGAACCTGTGAGACACAATGAGAGCAGACCTAAGAGGAAAATTTATAGCACTAAACTCCCACATCAGAAAAATGTAAAGAACACACATAAACAACCTAACGATGCACCTCAAACTTCTAGAAAAAAAAAGAGCAAGTCAAGTCCAAAACCCAAAAAAGGGAGGAAATTATCAAGATCAGAGCAGAAATTAATGCAATTGAAACTAAGAAAACAATACAAAGAATTAATGAATTGAAGAGTTGGTTCTTCGAAAGAGTAAATAAAATTGATAAATCTCTAGGCAACCTTATCAAAAGGAAGTAAGAAAAAACTCAGATTCATGCATTAAGAAATGAAAAGGATGAAATCACTACAAACCATGTGGAAATACAGAAGTTCATCAACACCTACTTCAAAAAACTTTACTCACATAGATTTGATAACACAGAAGAAATGGACAGATTTCCAGAAACCTATGAACTACCAAAGCTGAATCAAGAAGATGTAAAACTGCTGAATAACCCAATCACAGCTAATGAAATTGCAAATGTAATTAGAACCTTACCAACAAAGAAAAGCCCAGGTCCTCATGGATTCACTGCTGAATTCTACAAGAAATTTAGGGAAGACTTAATGACAACACTCCTCAAACTCTTCAATGGAATTGAAAGGGAAGCAAGTCTCCCTAACTCATTCCTGGAAGCAAGTATTATCCTGATACCAAAATGAGAGAAAGACCCAACCAAAAAAGAAAATTACTGGCCAATCTCCCTAATGAACATAGATGCAAAAATCCTCAATAAAATACTGGCAAATAGAATACAGCAGGTAATCAGGAAGATTATACCCCATGATCAATTGGGATTCATCCCAGGAATGCAGGGATGGTTCAACGTATGCAAACCAATCAATGTAATACACCATATCAACAGGGCCAAGGACAAGAATCACATGATCATCTCAGTAGACGCAGAAAAAGCTTTTGACAAAATCCAACACTCATTCATGCTAAGAATCCTACAGAAAATCGGAATAGACTGTCTCTACCTCAACCTGATAAAGGCCATATATCATAAACCAACAGTCAACATCTTACTAAATAGATAAAATCTGAAAACTTTCAACCTCAAATCAGGAACAAGACAAGGATGTCCATTATCTCCACTCGTGTTCAATATAGCTCTGGAAATATTAGCCAGAGCAATTAGACAAGAGAGAAAAATAAAGGGAATAAGGATAGGAAAGGAAGAATTAAAATTATCACTCTTTGCAGATGATATGATACTCTACATAGAAGACTCCAAAAAAATCCATTGAAAGACTTCTAGATGTAATAACCAAATTCAGTAATGTTGCTGGATACAAGGTCAACACTCTAAAATCAATAGCATTCCTGTACACAAACAACAAAGTCACTGAGAGAGAAATAAGGGAAACCACACACTTTACTATAACATCCAAGAAAATGAAATTCTTAGAAATCAATCTAACAAAGGAAGTAAAAGATCTATGAAAATTACAATACTATGAAAAAGGAAAATTACATTACTCTGAAAAAGGAAATCAAATAGGATTTCAGAAAATGGAAAGACATTTCCTGTTCATGTATAGGAAAAACAAACATCGTGAAAATGG